>WSFP011486353.1:0-15441 GCA_009831015.1 Picea engelmannii | reverse complement strand
AGCAACTGTAGTCTGTAGATGAGAGACTTTGGCAGAATGATGGTTCTATATTGAATAATACACAGGGATGTTGATTTTGAGAGCGATGATGTGTACATTTGGTTCACCTAGATGGTCATTAGACCTAGTAGAGGACAGATGGATCCTTCTGCATTGCAGCTTGGCATTGATTGAGTTGTCAGGAATTTTTCAGGGATGTGGAAAACTTGCAGTTGATTCACTTCTCTTTGTTTTCTCTCATCATGTTGGAGTTCACATTAGTGAACAAATTTTTGGCATTTAGACTCACATGTTTACATAGTGGGATTTTTCAGATTTCTCAGCATCCATATTTGGCGGTTTTTCAGGCATTTCTTCATTGCATCTCAGCTCAGGAGTTTCAACATGAAGATATGGAGATATACCAACTTATGCACCTGCTTTGTTGATATTTTTGTTTGGACTTATGATTGAGGTGGGGAATTTTAGCCTCTTTCTCATATACAATCATTAAGTCTTAGTATACCACCTTTGTATATTTTACATACTAGGATATAGTTGTTATCCTAAGTATGTTTATAGATTCCTATATTGTCTCCTCCTACCCTATCTCATGATGAGGTGTCTATGTGAGAATAATTGAGGTGGTTTCGTTATTGTATTATACATTTGAATCATTAATATGAATACAATGTTGAGAATTATGGCTTGAGGCCTCTGCCAATTTTCTTGTCCTAATATTCTTATGCTCAATTTCTTCATAATATTATTAGAGTCATGAACATATTTATTAAGTAAGTATATATGGAATACATTATGTGTTTTAATAGTAGGAGGCAAGTCAATCCTATATTCCATTGGTCTCGCTCTTTCCATAACTTCGAATGGCCCATGGTAGTGGGGTGCTAACTTAACACAAGTTCCCATTTTGAGAGAACTTCTCTTAGGATTAACTCTAAGATAAACATGGTCTCCCACTTTGAACTCCTTATGAGTTCATTTCATGTCAACGTAGCTCTTCCATCTCTCTTGAACCACCTTCAAATTATATTTGATCTTGGTTGCTTCAAGTTCCATTTCCTTCAACGTGTCTTGTCCAAGTGTAATTTTTTCACTAGATTATCCCATATGATTGGGATATTATACTTCATGCCATATAAGGCCTCAAAGGGACTCATTTTCAGTGACTCTTGGTAGCCATTATTATACGGAAACTCCACCAGGGGTAAGTAATCTTCCCACTTCCTAGGTTGGTGCATAGCATACATTCTTAACATGTCCTACATCACTCTGTCCTCCCTCTCTATTTTCCCAACCAACTAAGGATGGTAAGAAATGTTGAAAGCAAACCATGTCCCAAATCCTGCAAATAATCCTTTCCAAAAATTTGAAATAAATTTGGCATCTTGGTTTGATATGATCATCTTAGGCATGCCATGCAATATGAAAATCTCTTTCATAAAAACATTTCCAATGTCAATTGCTTTGTAGGTCGATTTCACCGAAGTGAAATGAGATGCCTTTCTCAACTTATCCACCACAACCATAATTACATCATGTTGTTTGGTCGTCCTTGGCAATCCTATGATGAATTCCATAGATATGACTTCCCACTTCCATTATGGAATCTGTATTGGTTGCAAAAATCATGTTGGATGTGTATGCTCAATCTTGACCTAACGACACTCTAGGAATTTGGAAATGTATTATGCAATATATTTCTTCATCCTTGGCTAGTAATAACATTTCTTTACCATTGTTATCATTTTTTATAACCTAGGTAACCTACATATAAAGGCCTATTATGGAACTCATTCATTATGAGATCATTTAGTTTAGTTGAATTAGGTATATACAATTGGTTTTATATATCAGCAAATCATCCTCTGTAAGGTGATACCCTTCGCACCTCTGCCCTTTAGGATCTTTCTGTAATATTTCCTTCATTATATTGAAGTGTTTATCTCCCTATAGGGAATTTATAATCCTCTGTTTTATATCATACTCACATACACTATCCATTTCTAGATGTATATTTTGCATCCTCCAATTGAGTGCATCTGCCACTCGATTTTATTTTCCCTTAATATGTTGGATTTCAAAATCAAATTCATTAATGAGAGCCATCCACTTGGATTTTCTATCATTTAAGTAAGGCTAATCAAACAATTACTTAAACCCACAATTATTTTTCATTAACACAAACCTCCTCCCAAGAAAATAGTGCCTCCACATCTCAAGGAATGTACAATAGCTGCAAACTCTAAATCATGAGTAACATAACATTTCCCATGCTCATTTAGTTTCTTGCATTCAAAATTGATTGCATGCCCTCCTTACATGAGGACTCCATTGAGCCCTTCCTTGAAAGCAAATATGTACACACCAGGAAGTAATTTTCTAGATCTACAATCTTTAAGACAGATGCATTTATTATAAGATGTTTAAGTTGCTTGAAACTTACTTCATGGTCTTCTGACCATACAAATTTCATTCCTTTTATTTGCAATGAAGTGATCAGATGGCCAATTTTCAAAAATCCTTGGATAAACCTTCTGTAGTATCTAGTCAATCCCATAAATGATCTCTCTTTATATACATTCCAAGGAACGGGCCAATCCATGATTTCCTTGATCTTCTCAAGGTCTATTGCAACCCCTTCCTCTGAGATCACATGACCCAAGTAATGGATTTGTCTCTGGAAGAAATCACATTTGTTGTACTTAGCATACAATTGGTGCTTTCTCAATACTTGCAATACTATATTGAGGTGCTCCCATGCTCTTCCTTAGTCTTTCAATAGATCAAGGTATCATCAATAAAAACTAGAAGAAATGTATTCAAGTACTTACTAAGGATGTTATTCATTAGGAACATAAATGTAAATGGTGCATTGGTAAGACCAAAGGGAACCACTACAAACTCATTGTGTCCATACCTTTTTCTAAAGGTAGTTTTATAAATGTATGCATCCTTGATCCTGACTTGATTATATCCAGATCTCAAATCTATCTTGGATAATACTGTGGGTCCTTTCAACTGATCAAAAAGATTGTTGATCCTAGGAAATGGATATTTATTCTTTATGGTCATCTTGTTCGTTTGTCTATAATCAATGCATGACATGAGGGTACCATCCTTCTTCTTGACAAACAAAATTAGTTCCCCCCATGGGGACACACTGGGTCCGATATATCCCTTATCTAACATTTCCTTCAATTGAATTTTCAAATGTGTGCTCATTCTATAAGGTACTCTAGACACAAGCATTACTCTTGGCACAAGCTCCATGGAAAAATCAATATCTCTTTTGGGAGGCAACCCTGGTATTTCCTCAGGGAATATATCTCTATACTCATGTACCACTGGATGGTATTCAATTCTCAACTAATTATCCTCTATTGAATCTATCACATGTATAACGTATAATGGGAATCCTATTCTACAATGTCTTTTTAGTTGTAATGTTGAATTTTGTCTTACTAATGTAGATTTCCAGATGCCTTGTAAGATCTATTTATTTCCTTTATCATCTTCACATTCCAAGCTCTTGTTGAAACAATCCATTTTAGATTTATGTGCTGCCAATCATTCCATGTCGATAAAAATGTCATATGACCCTAATGGTAGTATATTTAGTATTGCTTGGGTGTGTAGTCCATCCATCTCAAATTGGCATGATTCTATTACCTCAGTTACTTTCCTCTTAGTTATTGTATTTATTTGAACCAACCATGACTTTGCATGATTTATTTATATAAAACACATGCCTCAACAAATTGGAGTGCAGTATAACTAAGGCTAGAACCAGGGTCAATAAAAATTGAAGTGGAGCAGTTGGAAAGTATACCTTCTATCTCCGTTATTGAGGCATGGTGGTCTACTTGGTGATTCTTGACAGCTATGTATATTTGAGGTACACTCATGGATACATCGTCAACATTAGTAGCCTCTTGGACATTGTAAATTCTTCCTATGAGGGAAGTCTCTTAACAAGTGTGCTTCTCCACAACCCCAGCATTTTAGTAGTCCTTTCTTTTTTTCTTTTGATTTCTCCTTTGTGGTTTTTGTTGGCTTATTCCCACTTTGAGTAGGATAGTTTTTTTATTCATGATTTTAGTAAGGTAACAAGGTTGGGTACTCTTTCTTGGATTCTTATATTGAGATGACTTAAATACCTTCTTCTTAAATCCATTTGTATCCTTCCTTTTCCAATCCTTGTGAGGCTTCTTCCTATACCTTGATTTTTCATAGCAATACTTATCCTTTCAGATCATATCATCAAGTGTATTGGGTTCATCAAATTCAATTCTATCCTAAAATGATTGTGTCAATCCACTAATAAATTGTTGTATCTTTACCTTCTCATATTTGATGTATGCATGGATGTATCATACATACCTCAAACATTCTATGAACCTTTTGACATATTCATCCATGGTGAGTTGCCCCAACTTGTGTTCATGGAAATCTATAATCTTTCCATTATAATATCTCTCTGAGAGATATGCCTTCCTGAAATATTTCTCAAATTGCTTCCAAGTCAAATTCTTTTCATTGATCCCTTTTTCATTCTTAATTTCTTCCCACCATATGGAATCCCCTCTAATTAAATTAACGGTGGCCACTCTTGTTTTCATGTTTCCTGAGTAATTGTGCACTAGAAAATACTTATTTAGTCCTAGTAGCCATGCCTCTGCTTCTTCACCTTTCTTGACTTCTCCATCAAATGTGGGTAGTTTTTTCCTTTCTAAATTCCTCGGTTGGGGAAATTTTGGAGTGTTTCTTCCTTTCTTCCTACAAGTAGTTGAACCATTCTCATTGTTGTACAATCCTTCAGAAGTAGTGGTCCTCTCACTGGAGGAATATGTTGAAAATGTGTTACTAGCTAGGCCCTTCTTGGCATCCATGTGCCTTTTCTTTGGGGAAATTTTCTCTGTGGTTTTTAATGTTGGCCCATGATTTTGGATTTATAATGGAATTTGTATCTTCCCATAGTAATATCTCCCTGCATTTATAGCAAATGGCCCTTGTTTTAAATGATTTTGTATTTCAGGCAGGATTTGCAATAATATTGTATTCAGTTATGTTTGTTTCTCTTGGGTTTTAATGAGCTTCTCATTATCATCTCTATAGCTCTGAAACTCAACCTTCAGACTTCTCACCATCTCTTCCAAGTCTGGGGGAGTTTCTATGGCCCTCCTCCCATATGATTCATCATCTATGATACATGAGATCTCTTCCATACCGCACTGTACCAATCTATTGTTGTCACTTTCTTCACTTCATTGTGTCTTCTAAGTGTTGAAAAAACAATCCATTGTTAGCTAATCATGTAATTGAAAGGCACACAATTACTGGGCCTTTATAAGGTTCTCATTGACTTTAAAAAATCCCAAAATAAATATTGTGTTCATGATGTCATTCACACTCAAAATTTGTTGTTAGTGATAATTAGCATAATTAAATTTCCTATAGGAATCATTCTAGTTCACACAAGGTAAAAGACAAAAAAAATTGTTGTAAATTTATAAAATGAATATGTAGTACTTCCTTTCAAGAAGCTTGTGCAGCTACTATGTAACATTGTAATTCACAAAAATTTTCAATGGGATCGTCATAGCCTTTGTCATATACATCTTTGTGGTTGATCTCTATCCCATTCAGGTCCAATGTTTGAACCACTACTCTAATACCACTTGTAGCAAACCTGACCCCCTTAAGCTTCATTAGGATGGTGGGGTGTTAAAAATTTATCTTCTTAACCATCACTCTAAATTTGATTTTGAGATCAGATTTCAATTCCACTCCTCAAGAGATTTCCAGCGACTATAACCATGTTCATAGCGATCTCTGGACATAAAAGATACTCCCTCTTCACATTTCTTAGGAATTACTCATAGGTGACATAATCATACCCATGTGGCATTCACATGGACTTACTCCACTCATCCAGCTGAAATGGACCTCCTCTATCTCTCAGGGTCAAAGGCTGTCAACCCTAAGCATGGTGTTAACTATTGGACACAAGTCGTCGAACTCATCCCATCGAGATGTCGTTTTATGGCACCCCAGGGTTTTCCCAAAGTATGTAGCCTATAAGGCTATCAGAAATTTTCCATCGGGATGATAACTTAGCATGCTCATGAATTCTCCCAAAGTCTGAATTGTGCAAAGATATCAGGCTCTCATCAATTCGAAAAATCCCAATCGTGATGGTTAACTCGCCACTCTCACGGTTCTTATGAAACTCGGAGCCCACAATGCTATCAAATTCTCTCTATCATCTCACTTATCAATAAAATATTGTCGAATGAATCCTTCCCAGAAATATCTTCCAGCAAGTGATTTCTCAAATGGGCTTTCCTGAAACAACATGCTCATCCACTGGATCAAATGGTTGAGAGACGCATTGATCAACGACCCATATTCAAGGTAGGTTTTTTAATCCACGTGACAATTAATGGGGTCTCTTGACTCCAAAAAATCTAACGACTGAGATCTAACTAATCTAATGTCCCATATCCAAATTGGGATTAAAGGTACATGCCAGTTAATCAGATCACCACTTTTGAACTCACCTCTTCATAAAATCCAAGTTATTAACTTTAAAAAAAAACTTCCTGATCGAGTCTTCCCAAAAATGATTTACCGAAATATTTGATGATTAAGATCGATTGTGATCAACGGTCCTTCTTCCTTTCAATATTAGAATTGCTCGACCAATAACAGGTCCCTCCCTTCATCTCAAACTTTTCATGAGAGAACAGCTATCCTCTTCCATGTATCATCATCCACTTGGTTACTCTACCTATTTGTTTCACAAGTTAAAGGTTCCATTATGCATCATAGTTCTGCATCCAGGATATGGCATTTACCAAAAGGCCCTTTTTGAGAAATCTCAAATTTCCGGGTAGTCTGGGTTCCACTGCACTATTTTTCCATCCCTTATCTAACTTTTCCCAAAAGTTGAATTATTGGTTTTTCATATTTCCAGACTTTCGGATGGTCTGGTTTCTACCTCTCAGTTCTGCAATATGTTGCTTTGCCAAGGTGAGATCCCATTCATCCATCTTCCTCAAGATATGTGTCCTATGTTTGTTAGACAGTCCTATGAAGGCTTACATGGTCACCTTGCTAATGCAGTATGACACATGCACGTTATCGTGGCATGACATGGCACTATTGATGTGGCATATGCAGCCCAACTTTTTTTAAAGGTGCATTTTAAGAACTTTCAAATTTTTGGATGGTCATGATTCTGTTTCCTGGTTCCACCATTTAGCCTCCATCCCATGACCTTCCCTTGTGGCATGCCACATGAACTCCATGGTGATTACAACTATGTGGGCTCCATGTCACTACCATGTGGACTCCACGTCATGATTTCATTAACCTTTGTGTTCCATTGCATCACATTTTTGTATCTAGATCCATATTTTTACAAAACTATGATTAACGGGTTTCTATGGATGTCTGCTACCCAGATTGAAGGTTCCTTTTGCATAGTTCCAACATCCGACATCCAATCTTTTGGAAAGGTTTGACTTATTGGAAATCCTGGATGTCTACTAGCTTGGATATCCATTTTTCTACTAGCAAGGGTTCCAATGACCAAGGTTCCATTCCCGAGTTCTCAGTTCCATCCACATGGTTGTATTGAAAAATTCAAGGTATATGGGATCCATACTTTGTAAAAAGTCTCCTTCTTAGAAATCCCATATTTTCAACAATCATGTATCTGAGGTTTCACACCAAAGGTTTATTCAAGTCTTTGCCAAGCTACGTAAATCCGCTACAAATTCTTGTAAATGTGTTGAACCTGCACAAACTAGATCTAGCTAACAATAATACACACATTTGCAAAGAGAATTGGAGAAAGAAGAATAAGGAGAGAAAGAATGAAAGAATTATCATTAATTTTTATGAATAATGAATCATTTACACATGATATACTCTGTATAACTCAATGAGTGTGCACTAGAGGAGAACCAACAAACCATAGTGGTGGTCTAGAGTTATCTGGACACACACCAGCAGGTATGGGAGTGAACTGCCACCTATTCTAGTCTCTCAGGCAGTTACGGGAGTGAACCCACCTAATTGAGTTAACTAGTCAACTAGTCTTTAGTTAACTGACCGAACAGAGAGTAGTGAGGAGTTAACTCAGGGAATCAAGGGTAATGTGCTAGTCTGTTGATGATACCAAGGCAAGGTTGAATTATCATGGTGATGATCACAATGTTTCATGGTGACAAAACCAATGCAAGATCTAAACTCAACTCAACTAGTCAAACTGAACTGTCAACTGAAAGAGAATATTCTTCAGGTGGAATATTCTCCCCTAAAGTATAGGAGACTGGATAATGACTAATTATGACTAATAAACAAGGAAAAATAAATCCTAGGTGTGTGTGAAGTAACTCCAACACCCCCCCTGAACATCACTATGGTGAAAATAAAGAATGGGTCCGACAACGAGGCCATGTTAGGTATCCAAATACAAAAGATACACTGAAATAAATTGAGGAAAGAGGGAAAACCTCATGGATAAAAACCACCCCTCAAGGTACAATGTATGTAAAAATAAGAAATACAGTTGCTAGGCAATTGTATCCTTCACTCCAATATGACTTTGCAGAGAATGGAACTTCTGCTCAGTGAAGGTCTTGGTGAAGATGTTTGTCGTTTGTTCTGCTGAAGGATAGAACTGTAAGTTGATGATCCCATCGTGTACTAAGTCCCAGATTTAGTGCATGTGGATCTCAATGTGCTTCATCCACTTCCTTTGAACTGGAACTCTGCAGAACTTCAGAGTGCTCTGGTTGTCACACCAGATGATGATCAGTCGATGAAACTGAATGCCCAACTCAGTGAGAAAATGTTGGATCCACATACCCTGAATGGTTATGTTAACTACCCCTCTGTACTCTACCTCGGCTGAAGATAATGAAATGGAATCTTGCTTCTAGATCAAACAATGGATAGGCCCGGAACCAAGACTGAGTGAGTAACCAGATGTAGACTTGCGATTGGCGTTATCGCTAGCCTAGACAGAATCAATAAACCCGATGAGATCTAATGTATATTATTTTTCATAATGAATCCCAAAGGTGATGGTGCCCTGTATGTATCGAAGGATACACTTTGCAGCCTTCCAATGTAGCACATGCGGCTCCTGCATGAACCTGGAAACTACACCATTTGCATAGGAGAGGTCTGGTCTGGAGTGTGTGAGATACAACAAGATCCCCACTAGTTGTATGTGCAGTGTGTTGTCAACCAGTGGATTCTCTCCACCATCCTCAAGTTTGACTCCTGATAGGAAAGGAGTCAGAGAAGACTTACAGTATGTCATGTGAAATCTCTCAAGGAGATCTCGTGCATACTTGTCCTGAGATAGTTTGATGGCTGATGCATCCTGACTGATCTGGAGTCCAAGGAAGAAGTGTAGTGGACCCATTTCTGTCATCAAAAACCTATCATATAGAATCCTCTTGACTTCATCAATCACTGAAGTTGAGCACCCGGTGATCAGCAAATCATCAACATACATAACTAAAAGTAGAAGTGAATCATTTTTCCTAAGCATGTACACATTTGGGTATGATTTGACAACAGGTAGGAGTCCATATTGGCAAACCATGCCCTCGAAGCCTACTTGAGACCATAAAGGGACTTCTTTAGTTGACAGACCAAATATGAGTCCTACATAAATCCCTGGGGCTGCTCCATGTAGATCTCCTCAGAGAGATCACCGTGAAGAAATGCACTCTTCACATCCATATGATGGACTTCCCATCCCTTGGTTGTCGCAATGGAAAGTGTCAATTGTATGGAATCCATATTCACTATTGGAGAAAAGGTCTCATCATAGTCAATACCATGAACTTGCTGAAATCCTTTGGCAAAAAGCCTGGCTTTATATCTTCTAATTTGTCCATCCATTTTTCTCTTGGTCCTATAGACCCATCTGCATCTGACAAGTTTCCTCCTAGAAGGAAGGGGAACCAGATCCCAAGTCTGGTTCTCGAGGAGGGAGTTGTACTCCTCCTACATGGCGGATTCCCAGAAGGGATTTCCAGCAGTCTCACCATAAGATTGTGGATCTGAAGACTGAACCAAGAAAATATGCCTAGAGGGAAATGGTTCAGTGGTAGTGAGTGTAACAGGAGGCTCCTCAAAATCTAATCGTTTCCTCCTAGTATCGGTTGGATCACCAACAAGATCCCCTGCATCCTGAAGAGTAGTTTGTGCCCACTTGGGCCTCTGCTCTTTCTCTGCAACTGCATCTAGATGATTTGACTCTACATCTAACTGTACTGACTCTGAATCTAAATCATCTGAGTCCTTTGAATCAAAACTCTCATCTGAAGAAGAGTCGGCATGTGCATGCTCATCATCTCAGATAGGTGGAAGAGTGAAGGTGTATGCATGCGGCTGCTGAGGTACATGCAAGACACTTTCCTCAAATTGGAAATTATGCTCAATGATGGGCCTATCCGAGGAAACATCAATAAGCCTATATCCCTTCACACCGTTGGGGTATCCAACAAAAATGCACTTAGTGCTTTGTGGATCAAGTGCCTTCCTCTTTTCAGAGGGAATCTGAGTCCATGCACGTGAACCAAAAATGCGAAAGTGGGTCATTTCCAAGCCTCATAGGGGGTCTTATCCTTGACAGATCTATGGGGATATTTGTTTTGGATGTATGTTGCACAATTAAGTTCTTTGGACCATAGTCTTTGTGTTAGTGACTTTTCATGCAACATGCAAGATGCCATTTCCTTTAGAGATCTGTTTTTCCCACTCAATGACTCCATTTTGTTGTGGAGTGTAGGGAACTGTATGCTACAACTGAATCCATGCCTCATGGAAAAGGTTATGGATCTCATGATTTACATACTCTCCCCCATTATCAGTTCAGAGTAATTTGATCTTCTTTTCAGACTGTGTCTCAACCAGGGCTTTGAAATCTTTGAGGTGTTGAAAGACCTCGGATTTTTTCCTGAGAAATTAGAACCATATAAAATGTGAGAAATCATCAACAAAAATGAGAAAAAACCTCTCTTTGTTGATCGATGGATGCGGAAAATGACCCATGAGGTCATTGGGGATCATATCTAAAGGTGTGGAGGCTCTCTAAGACTTCCCCTTGTCAAATTTCTCTTGAGGGTGTTTCCCGAGAACACATCCCTCGCATACTCCCTTGGAGAAATGGATGTCTGGTAGATCATCAACCAATATTTGCTTTCTCAATTGTTGCATGTATCTGAAATTGAAATGTCCAAACATTTCATGTCATATCCTACTACTTTCATCAGCATGAGTAAGCAGTAAAGTTGAATTAGGTTCAATGAATTCAGAAAATGTATACAATCTAGACTGATGATTTACCTCACCGGTTGCAACCTTGGTGTTGGTTTGCATGTCATAGATGTCCACAACATTTGGTGTGAATATTAATTTATTTCTAGTCCCATAATTCATCATCTGATACACAGAGAGAAGGATGACAGGAAGTTTGGGAACGTGCAGCACATTCTCGAAGCTTCCATTGGTGAGTTCAATCCTTCCTTTGTCAGTGACTTCAACAGAAGAGTTATCCCCCATCAGAATAGGAGGACCTTTGCATGCATCCAAATAATAATATTCTTCTTTTGAGGCATCCATGTGATGTGATTCTCTTGAATCTACGATCCAAGCATCGGGAGAGGAGTTGATGGAAATCAAGGCATGGTTAGAATTCCCTTTCTTGGAATTCGGATCTTCTGGCTTCTTCTTCTTGGAACCCTTGGGGATGTGATCTCCAAGGTTGTTTTGCTGAAGTATTTGAGACATAATATCTATTTTATTTTTCATGCATGCGGATTCTGGGTGGAATCCTTTGTGACAGTACGAGAATTTTTCCCCTTTTCTTCCATTTTCCCCTTTGGATCTGGAGGCATCGGTGAAGGGTTTTATGTATCCTTCCTTCTTTGGATGTGCATGAGATTTCCATTTATATTTATCTTTATATTTCTGATCATTTTGGCTGCCATCATGCACAGTGAGTGCATCCTCCCTTGGGCCTTTTATTGTGCCCATGTTGATGAGCTTGGTTTTCTCTTGTGTCAGGGATTTGATAAATTCCTCAAGAGAAGGCATCTTCCAGGTGGCTCCAAAGGAAAATATGATAGAATGGAATGTGGATATGAATACAAATAATTCAGGACCAATATTGGAGAGAATGGTGAGAACCATTTGTTTCTCCTCCTTCGATTTATCTACCCCTCAAGCTTTGAGTTGCGACAGTAAATCCTTGATTTTTGTAAGGAAATCTTGGATATTGTCGAATCTTTTTGGATCCAATGTGAGCAGATACACCTCCAGCATGTGTCCCCTCATCTCATCCTTTTTTACAAATATCCCTTCCAAGGTGGTCCAGGATTCATTGTGAGTCTTACAGGAAAATATGTGAAAAAGGAGATCGGGAGAAATAAGACTGCAAATTGTTCTGAGAGCCTCATCCATGCGATTTAAATACTTGGATTATTCTATGGCTTATGTCAATTTTGTATCTGTATTCAATTTTAACCTATACAACCCTCTAGTTTGGATATGTATGTTTTTTTTCTCCTTCCATGCAAAATAGTTGTAAGGTGTAAGAATGAATTCTTTTTGGAAATCCATCTTTCTGTTGTCTTCAATCTTTTGTACCTACAAAAATTTTGGTGTATCTTTTGCTTAGCAGTCTGTAGGCTATGATACCATGTAAATGTGTAGAACCTACACAAAATATATCTAGCTAAACAATAATACACACATTTGCAGAGAGAATTGGAGAAAGAAGAAGAAGGAAAGAAAGAATGAAATAATTCTCATTAACCGTTATGAATAATGAATAATTTACACGTGATATACTATGTATAACTCAATGAGTGTGCATTGGAGGAGAACCAATGTGCCATAGTGGTGGTCTAGAGTGATATGGTCACACACCAGCAATTATGGGAGTGAACTTCCACCTAGTCTAGTCTCTCGTACAGTTATGGGAGTGAACTGCCACCTAGTTGAGTTAACTAGTCAACTAGTCTTCAGTTAACTGAATGAACAGAGAGTAGTGAGGAGTTAACTCAGGGAATCAATGGCAATGCACCAGTCTGGTGATGATACCAAGGCAAGGTATAATTATCATGGTGATGATCCCAATGTTTCATGGTGACAAAACCAATGGAGCATCTAAACTCAACTCAACTAGTCAAACTCTAGTGTCAACTGAAAGAGAATATTCTCTCCTAAAGTATAGGAGACTGGATAATGACTATTTATGACTAATAAACAAGGAAAAATAAATCCCATGTGTGTGTGAAGTAACTCCAACAATTCTGAGGTCAAGGTTTCCCCCATCATGGTTCCACATCAAGGCTCATTGGGGTTCCAACATCCGGGAGTTTTATAAAAATAAACTCCATATATCAGTGGTCGTAACAATCCCATATTTTGTGGTTTTTGCCTTGGGGAATTCTGCTAATAGGTAGAAAGGGGAAGAAGAAGAATATGATAGCTTGTATCCTCTGTGATTGGATTTCAAGGGTTGAATAGAGAAAACTCTATATATAGCCTTGCCATAGACCAAGTTTAGGAAATGGAAACTCAAGGGAAAGATCATTCATGAGTAAATGAACCCCCACACAATTTTGAACCATTCTCAGGGTTTTACACTAGGAATTATAGGCTTTCTAAGAATATATTCAAAGGAAAATAACTAATCATGAAAATTATCCCAGATTCATATATTCATTCCATCCTTCTCACGAATCCATGTTATTTCATGAATGCAAAACATGCATAGTTTATTCAAACAATTGAATATATAAAACATAAGTAAATACTTATATGTTTACAAACTTCTATCCCAACTAATTGATTGAGGGTGAGTGATTTTCCACCCAACCATTGGTTGTATTTCACTATGTCTCTCTATGACGGGTCACCCTCGTGCCAGACCATGATAACACCAAGGATCTTAGGTTTCTTAAGGTAAGTTGGGTTGAGTGTGAAGGCCACTCTCATTCACAGGAAGTCAACAACATGAACCCTCTTTCACCCACCAATTCAAGGTCTCCATGAGTTTTCCATGTTTCTTTCTCAATTAGATAACATCAACACATGGGAGTCCCTTCACTACTGACACTATTCTCAATTCCCTCCCCTCTCAATGTGGTTTTCATGTCCAATAAGCATTAATTTGCATCCCTCCTTCTCGATCAGGTTGGGGTTTTCCTTACTTAGAATTCAATAGCGAGATCTACTCCAATTGTTTTTATCTTCTTCCCTAATTCACCGTATTCCTCTTCTCTCCTCATACCTATCTACCACCAACTCTCTTTTTCCTGCCGGAAATCCCTTCAATATGTCTTCCTTCTCCCAAAGGTTCACAATTTTTCTTCCTTGTGTCAAAGGAGTTTGTGGGTCAATCTTGGGGAAATGAGGTGGGTACTAATTGTACCAATGGTTGATATTGTTCATCTACTCAGCCATTTTTCCATACATCCTTCATTGTGGGTAGTTGGCGACCCAACTACCAACCTCCTTCATTAACTGATTTTGGGAAAATGAGAAGAGAGGCAAAAATAACTTCAAATTTGAGTTTTGGCCATTGGAACTATGGCTCTTAAGTAAGGTAATCCATTCCACCTCACTACTTTCCACCCGTAGTATCATGGTTTGTATCAGTTCTCTACCCTTCTGTCATCTTTCCAACAAGATTTCATTAACAAAATATATTTACATAGTTTGAACATACGTGTTCTAGTCTTATAATAAACAAATATCTTTGTCATAACTCACGACGACATTAAGTCGTAGTTATAATTATAGATTGGGGGGAAATAGGGTGTTACAGATTCTAAGACTGAAGGAAAACTTGAAAATCAAACCTTACGATTATTCAATCATAATCCTAGGTCAAACCTTCTAAAAAAAAAAACCTTAGAGTTTATCCACTCATCAACCCTAGGTGCCATCCTACTTCTTCTAAAGCATCTAGCACAAGATCAAGTGGAACTAAGTCAAACCCTAGAGTTTATCCACTCATAAACCTTAGATTTCAACCATAAAGACAAGGTTAGGGGGATGTCCACTCAAAATCCTTAATCTTGACCTTGTGTGCTTCAAAAAAATTAAGATGGGTAAAACAAGGGAATGGGATGACCAATTACAATCCTTCCCTAGGGTTTTTAGCAAAAATTAACCAATGAAACAAGATAACATGCAACTCATTACCACTTTGATAGATAATTCACTTCAATACCATGAACAAAACAAAAATACTCGAAAAATACCACTCACTATACCAAGCCGCTATGCATGAAGAAACCCTAGTTTCATGAAACATCCACCAAAACAAGAAAATCATCCACTAGATCAATCTTCCAAAGGTGCACATAAGTACTCCATAATGAAGAGAAGGTAAAAGAA
>WSFP011486352.1:0-15441 GCA_009831015.1 Picea engelmannii | reverse complement strand
AATGTACAGTTTCAAAACGAATGAAAATGTTCAGTTTCAAAACGAATGAAAATATACAGTTTCAAAACGAATGAAAGTATACAGTTTCAAATATACAGTTTTGAAACGAATGAAAATATACAGTTTCAAAATGAATGAAAGTAAACAGTTTCAAATATATAGTTTTGAAACGAATGAAAATATACAGTTTTAAAACAAATGAAAATATACAGTTGAAAATATACAGTTTCAAGTATACAGTTTCAAGTATACAGTTTCAAGTATACAGTGTCAAATATACAGTTTTGAAACGAATGAAAATATACAGTTTCAAAACGAATGTAAGTATACAGTTTCAAATATACAGTTTTGAAACGAATGAAAATATACAGCTTCAAAACGAATGAAAATATACAGTTTCAAAACAAATGAAAATATACAGTTTCAAATATACAGTTTCAAAACGAATGAAAATTTACAGTTTCAAAGATACAGTTTYAAAAYGAATGAAAATATACAGTTTCAAAACGAATGAAAGTATACAGTTTCAAATATACAGTTTTGAAACGAATGAAAATATACAGTTTCAAAATGAAAATGTAAAGTTTCAAAATGAAAATGTACAGTTTCAAAAAGAAAATGTACAGTTTCAAAATGAAAATATACAGTTTCAAAATGAAAATGTACAGTTTCAAAATGAAAATGTACAGTTTCGAAACGAATAAAAATATACGCATGAAAATCTAAACGAAACGAAACAAATGAAAATATACTCATGTTTGCGAATTACACAGTTTGCGAATTACACAGTTTGCGAATTACACAGTTTACGAATTAATACAGTTTGCGAATTACACAGTTTGCGAATTACACAGTTTGCGAATTAATACAGTTTGCGAATTACACAGTTTGTGAATTAATACAGTTTGTGAATTACACAGTTTGCGAATTACACAGTTTGCGAATTACACAGTTTGCGAATTACACAGTTTGCGAATAGACATTACCACAGTTTGTGAATTACACAGTTTGCGAATTACACAGTTCGAAACGAAACGAATGAAAATATACGGTTTGCGAATTACCTCGAAATTCCTCCACGACATCCACTGCTCCCACGACCTCGGCATCCTCGGCTTCCACTGCTCCCATGACCTCGGCATCCACAGCTAAATGACCTCAGCGTCCACTGCTCCCAGGAATTCGGCGACCAGGACCCTCACAACGCCACAGAGCCTCACTCACAATGCAAACAAAAAAAATTCTAAACAACGACAATCGATGTGTGGCGATTATATAAAAACTCTTTCGGCCAAAAGATTATTCAGTCAAAAGATTATTCGACCGAACAATCTTTCGGCCGAAATATTGTTCGGCCGAATAATCTTTCGGTTGAGATAGTTTTCGGCTGAAAACTTATTGACGGAAAAAAAATATCCGACCGACCAAATTTCTTCACGCAAATCGAGGGCTCGGTTATGGGTCCGTTCGATTTGACGTTTATTTTTTCGTCCGAGCAATAGTTCGGCCGAAAATAATATCTTTCGGCCGAAAAAGATATTTAGTTCGGCCGAAAATTGGTTTTCCGAAATTTTGGAGACCAGATTGTCACGAAAGTGTAACCCACCTTCGTGATTCCACCCATATTAATGGGATATATCATCTCAACCTCTAAACTTTATTGAATGATCTTTTTGATTTCATTATTTTGGGAAAAATTATGTGACTAAGGATGCACATTGGGTGTTTGACTTCTAGGGATCAATGAGCTACCATGATCATGCTCTCCATGTGAAAGGGGTAAATCATAGGGTGTGTAAAATACGCATTTATGCTTAGTTAAAACGTATTACAAATTAGAGTGAATTTCCTATGGGGTCTTGTTCATAACTTGGATGGTATTAAATTAGGCAATAATGTGAGAGTGGCCTTTCTTGAAGAGGTGTCCCATACGATGAGAGATGATAATTTCTAGAGAGTCAAAGTTGAGCCTTTTTAGGGTATGTTATGTCCCTCCTTAGTGAAGCTCGTGTATGACTTCTTGAAGTCCATTATAACTATAACCAATTTTCTTAATCATTCAACATTGATAACTTCATCACAATCAACCATTTCAATAGAAAACATGTGGGATTTTAGTTTATATTCCCCTATTTGAAGTTTCACATTCTAACACTTTACACCACATTTCATCATACCTTCATTGAGTACGATAATTTGAAAATTGTTCACCTCATTGACATAACCATGGGTTTCTTTTGAAACTCATTAACAAATAAAATTATGGATGTTGTCATTGTCAATTAAAGCAATCACCTTTTGATGCTTAATGTAGCCAATAAACTTCAACATCTAGGTTGTTGGAGTGCTTGATGAAGAATAGATACAAATTTGGGTCTAACCACAAGGATGATCCTTGTTGTTTTCTTCATGAGGAGGATGTATAGTCTATGCTTGAAATCTAGTTTAGTAGTGGTTTCCCCAATAAATTCTTTAGGTTGGTTGACATTTATCACAAAAATTTGAAATACTTTATGTTCCTTACATTCATGCCCTTTTAAATACTTCTCATCACATTTATAACAAATTTTGAGATGTCAACATTCAACTACTTCTTCCTGGGGTAGTTTGTAGACCCTCAAGGGTTGAGTGGGGAAAGGAGGGTTTGTAAATACCAGAGGGGGGTGTGGATGGGGAATAAAATAGTTTCATGTGGTTTATGAATTGGCCACCACTTGTGTTTCTCTAGTTCATTGAGAGGCCTCCAACCAAGTTTTTGGGTGATCTATCAATACTTGTGCTCTAATATCCTCCTTTAGGTTGTTAATAAAACATTCCTTGAAAAAAGAATTGGTAATTCCCTCTGTAAGGATTTCCAATTGCTCGAAGGCTATTACAAAGTATTCCACTATGCTTGTTTGGTGCAACTTGGTTAACTTTCCGCAAAACTAAGTGTTTGTTTTAAAATGAGCATAAATGGATTTCACTAATTGGCTCTAGGAAATGTACCCCCTATGTGACTTCTTATTCCATAACTGACATTTCTAAAATTCCCCACCCAAGTATAACACACCCACTTGAAGTTTCATTAGTTCATTGGTAATACCTTGGAGGGAGAAGTAAGTATACATCTAGGTAATTCAACAGGTGGAGTCATGACCATCAAACTTATTTTGATATAGTTTTGGAAATGTGTGCCATGTATTATTGTGATTATCTTGAAAGAGTGATCTAATGCAATGCTCTCCATATGCAAAGGATAAACCACTTATTGGTTTCTCCTTCTAATTGGTCCCATTGTTTTAGGTGACTAAAATATTAGAGAGCTAGAGTTGTATGTCATCCTAGGAGGCCACCTTTGTGGATATTTTCTAGTATGAAGATCCTATTTTGTTTCTAGTGGTGAACATGGGGTGCTTGGGACAACCTAAGGGATTATGAGAGACTTATACCAATGAAATCAACACTACACAAGGAGGTTTTTGAGATAGGGCACCCACAATAGTATGGTCTGGTCTACAAAAAATCTTACTTGAGAGTTATATCGATGCCTTGCATGAAGAATATTTTGAGATAAGTCTCCTATAATGGTAAGTGTCTACCCCAAAAAACAATTTATAGGGTGTGTAGGTTCATAAGGACAAAGGAGTGTCTAGCCCTATAGTTCTTTGAAATACATGAGGGTTTCCAACAATAGTACTTGGCCTAATCTTTCATGATGCTAACTAAGGAGGATATACCATACCCTTATCAATACTACTTGATTCCTTGGTATGTGAGAGTAATCTCCCAGAGTGTTGTTATTGGTGTACTATAGAAACATGGAACCCAAAAGGATTATGTAAGGCTAGTTCTATGATCTGGTAATGCAAGACTTATAACACTCATATCTCACCAACATGGATCCTCTACAAAAATGAATTTGGTATTGAGTTACAATAATTGAGAGTTGGTGCTATGGTTTTCAATCAAGCATAATAGAGAGGTTGTTTACATAGTAATTAATTAAATGGAATGTAATGTAAATCCACCATTTAACAAGGAATAGTGAGAATGTCCATTAACCATAACTAATCAAACATGCAACAATTCATCAACTACTAAGAAATTAATTGCATAATATACAACAATTTTTACCTTGGAAACTCAAACTCAAACTCAAACATGAAAACCTACTTTTAATGTTTTCTTAGTCTTTATTTTGACAATTTCAAGTACATTGTATGTTGCAGGGTCACGGGACATTCAACAATTTACACGGTCTGTTCTCTTTGCATTGGGGCCTATTGACCAAAAAAGACCTTTTGTGAGTCCAATTAGAGTTAGTGTTGGGGGTAATGGGAAGACCAATCATATTTTTCCTTTCATTTCCCATTTCTTGAATTTCTCTCCTATTTCGTTTTATTTTTCTCATTTTCCTTTTTTCCTTTTTTTTCTTTCATTTATTTTTTTCAATGGTTGCATTATCTTTTCTTTTTCTTCAAGCCTTATTAATATTTTTTCAACCCTCATTAATTTTCAAATTACTTGTGGGTATTGAGCCTTACAACCATTTGTTTTTGTTTAGATCCCTTTCAGATCACATCTCCCCATTGAGAGACTTTTGGTCCCTAAAATCTTCTAGGAAACTAATCTCTTGATCAATGTGGCTTCTATTTGCTTCTCTATAACATGGATAGCAACTTTGGTTCTTGGCTATATCTCTTTGGATTTTGGCTATGGCTCTAGATCTAGTTTATGGATCCACTTGTTCTAGAAGTGCATAAGTCTTCTCATTGATTCTTTTCTCTTTGCAATATTTTTATTTGGAACTCTCTTCCATCAAAATCCATTCCCATCTTCGGCATGCAAGTCTCTTTCATTCTCACACTTAGATATGGACTATCTTAGTAGAAAATGAAAGGCAATTCAAATTCCAGTAAGAAATCATTCATTAGTCATTTCTATGTACAATTACGAGAAACCATCTCACAATAAATCCACAAAAGGAAGTGTGGTCTACCTTTTGTCTACTAAGATCAATTTCTTTCGACATGAAACAAATCTGATGTTTTCAGGTGCTTACATAACACTCTATCTTTGCAACAATGTCATTTGAATGACATCCTTTGTGTGAAATTACAACACTTTATTCTATCCAAAAAATTGACAAATCATGCACATGTATTGTTGTGTGTGACATCAATGCTTATAAGAGGATGATGAGAATGCCTCGTGATTTGGATAGTATAAGTAATGACCAATGGACAACTTGGAGAAACCATTGCAACCAATTCTTTATATGCAATAGCGTGCAAAAATAGAATCTAGAAATACCAAACTAATTCATTCACATACACTTAACATGAATTATCCAACATTTTATTTTATTTGGAAACTATCATGGAGTTTTAAGGAATCCTCAATGTCATTGACCTCTATGCACTAATATCTAGCACATCTCTAAGAAGAGAATGTTTTGTCACTATACTAATGAAATAATTGGATTAGGGATGATTTTAATGTTAGAATCAACCTATTATCCACTTCATTGGTGAAGTTGCACTACAAAGAGAACACCTTCTTGTGGAGGTTTTTCTAGAACCTCCCCGAAAAATTTATCTCTTATTTGTTTATAGTGGAGGTTGTTAATGAAGGTGGGATACTGAGGTTTTTTATTTGGTACATATTTAAGGTATATACACATTGGTGCGTACATAAATAATAAAGCATTAGTGTGTCAATGTTTAAAAGAACTGTCATACTTTATAAAAAAAATATATGCATCAAATGAATTGCACCGGTGCCATTGAACATTACGCATCAATGCACCTAACTATCATCAGGTGCACCACAGTAGGGTAAAAAAAAAAATTACCAAACCAATTTTCATTGTTACAGTGCATCCCGTTCTTCCAAATTCTCACGCAAGCATCGATGCTCACCTTTCTTCCTAATATGCCCTATTTTCGGTGCTATCTGACTTGGATAGCTCCATTGGTGGATTCCACACATTTCCAAACTTTGGAAATTACCACAAATTTTCATTTCCTCTCAATAGTGCAACCATGCCTCCTAGGAATAGAAGAAGATAGGTAAATTATTTATTACTTTCCTATTTACATTTTCATCCAATAAAAATTATAATTTAGCTTGAAATTTGGTATTTTTTCATTATTTTTTCAATTTCGCATGGTGTACCAAAACGCTTTGGCTCAATCCAAAGTGGTGCATACTATGTTAAATTCATAGTGAGCAACATTGTCGTTGTGTCTCATATATATGTATGCACCGGTGTAATTCGAGCAAGAGCACCACGATAAATTATAAAAAAAACAAAGCGGTGCATCTTTTAGAATGCTTTGAAACAGGTGCACAATGGGCTTCTACGTGCACCAATACATTTCAATTCATTAACCGCACTGCTAGCTCAATGATATATAAAATTTAATGTAGCGGTTCACTTATTATAACTAACAACACTTGGGCATACACAAAACATAACACACTAGTTCATTAATGTTAAAACATACTGCCATACTTTATAATAAAAAAATACATGTACTGAATAAATCACACTGATGTTGTTGAACATTACACATCGGTGTGCCTCATTGTCGTCAGGTGCACCGCCGTAGAGTAAATACAAAAAATTCCCAAATCGATTTTCATTGTTATAGTGCATCTCGTGCTTCCAAACTCTCAAGAAAACACCTATGCTCACCGTTCTTCCTAAGACGCCCTTTTTCCGGTGCTCTACTTCAACGGATAGCTTCATAGGTAGATTCCACACATTTCCAAATTTTGGAAATTACCATGAATTTTAATTTATTCTCAATAGTGAAACTATGCCTCCTCAAGACATAAGAGGATACATAAATTGTTTATTACCTTCCTATTTTCATTTTCATCCAATCAAAGTTTAAATTTAGGTTGAAATTTGACATTTTTTTCAATTTCATGCGGTGCACCTGAACGCTTTGGCTCGCCCCAACGGGTGCATACTATGTTTAATTTAAAATGAGCACCACCACTAGTGCATCACATATATGTACACACATGTACCATTTAAGAAAGAGCACCATGATAAATTATAGAAACAAAGTGGTGCGTCTTTAGGAACGTCTCAAAATCGACGCACAATTGGCTTCTACCCACACTACTACACTTCACTTAACTAACAACACTGCTAACATAACTATTTATAAAATTTAACATAGAGATGTAACCATTTTAAGCCAACACACTAGTACTGTATACAAAAACACACCAGGACATATATTTCTCGAATTTTCATAGTGGGGCATTCATTGGATGCCTCGCTCCTAGTTCTCTATCCTTTACAATGCACTACGGTACAAAATGTCGATCCTCCACTATCACAGTGTTACCGATGCAGTAATAGTAAAAAATCGCACCACTTTAGCTACAATAATGAAGTTTAGCTTAGTGGTTCCCACGAGTCCAACAAATATACCAGTGTTGTAAGACAATGACATCAGAGAGAATTTGTAATAACCAATTAGAGTGTTGTGACTTAGTAGGTTCACTGTTGCAATCCATGATGATGCGTCAATAGACATGGAGCACTAATGCATAAATGTTAAATGTATGCACTGTGACATGTTTTGAAAAATAAATAGTGTGGTTTGTCTCATGTAAGGCCCGTTAGCCATTCTTAGTAATACAAATCACTGGTAGATATCATATCAGTTCTCCAGTAAACATGGAGCACCAGTTCTTTCGGTTTAAAAAAGGGAACCATAAATTTGTGCATTATAAATTTTAACATTGTGTTGCATCTTTGTTAACGGAATGAACCAGTGTTGTTAAAAGCACTAAACCAACATGGTTAAAACCATTTAGTTGGTGTGGAGTGTCTTATGGAGTGCACTGTTGGGAATTATTGTTATTTCGAGATAGCGAACTATCCTTGGGGCATATGTTTTATTGGTGGCACATTGATTTCTTTTTAATATTTTTTTGTAAAATGAAATTTATTTTGGATTTTTTTAAATACATGGAATTTATATGTGTATTTGTTTTATAAATTCAATTTATTTTATTTGTATATATGTTCCTAACAATATTTGTATGTGAATTAGAGACGATGATGATGAGAGGAGGAGGAGTGACAACAGGTCGAGATGCACACATTTGTGCATGAGTGGGAGGTTGGGGAGAGGGAGAGGGAGTTGTTCCCTCACCTTATTTCAAAGCAGACACATGACCTTTTGATGGATATTAGCCTCCTAAAATTTTATTAGGAGGGTACATCCATTAGGGGGAAATATTTATTGTTACAATAGTTGATCCATCGTCAAGATCATGCGAGATACATGTTTAGGGTTGGTCTCAATCTCTGGTATCATCCCATGGAGGAGTATATCTATTCCATCACTTGGTTGTCTAGGAGGGGGGAGTATTTTGCCCATTTCCCTGCACTATCGCCCAATTTTTCATGAGACCCAACTGGCATATGCGTAGAGATATGTTGGTCTGCATGTTCATTTGTCTTCAGAGTTATAGGTTCATGGTGGTCAGCTGTAGATAGTTCATTTCAGAGATAAGACATTAGGTTCCTATGTCTTATGCTCTCGTCATTGTCACATTATATCTATGATGGGAAAAAAATTATTTTCTCTATGTTGTATTATGTAGATATTTTATTGCAGGATCCTTGATTGATTAGGTGGGAAGATTATTTTTTGAGACAGCTTTTTTGTTCATTAGATCACTATCGCGCTTTTTTGTCTAGGATGAGATTCTTCCCATTCATGTTTGAGTTGTATATAATATTTTTTGAGAGGGTTCAAGTCACTCGGTCAGAAGTACCTCGCTTTATTTCCACACATGTGCATGTGGGGGTAGTTTATGCCCAAGAGGGGTCAATCCAAGTTTCCCATTTCTCCAACAGAAAAGGAGGTATTTGATTTATTGTCTAGTAAGGACAATCTTGTCCTCAATATTGTAGAGTACCTGTACGCAAGAATGGATTAGAGAGCATGTCCAAACATCTGATTTACATTAGAGGAGATAGGAAATTAGATAAGAAATATTATCATTATGTTTTGATCAATCTATTTGCATATTTTTATGTCTTATTTAATGCACATGTAATTTATTGTAACCTTTTGTTTTGATTATATTATTATTATTATTATTATCTATTTTTTTGCAGGTATTAACACATATGTTGGGGATGTTCCTCCCCAACATGAGGATGAGGTGATGGAGGAGGCAGAGGACTAATATCCAATAGTATAGAGATCCCAAATGCCATGCAGGCCAGATATGAGAGTCTGGCTAGAGGTGGCGAATGAGCTATGTTGTGTCATGACTAGTCACAGAGTGGTACTCGCATCACCTAGAGACATATTATGGGTAAACGATACCTCTACTACATGGAAGCATTTTCCCCATGACATGACGATGTTGATGGGTCATATTGTTGGTGTTGTCAACCTCATCAATACGTTGAGGGGTGGTTCTCATCATCTCACTACATCTAGCTCATCAACATAGCCATTCACATCCTCCACTCCACCCCATGGTCCTCCTCCTACTCCTAATTCTCTTCCACATGAGTCTGTTGCAACATCTACCGATCCTCTTGCTTCCCCTCCACATGTTTCTGGACCTACATCCATGTTTGATCCTCCTCCTCCTCCTCTTGTTTCCCCTCCACATGTGTCTGAACTTGCATCCATGTCTGATCCTCCTCTTCCTCCTCCCTCTCCTCCACATGCATCACCATATTCTACTAATCCTCCCCCTCCTCCTCCACTTGTGTCATCATCCATCAATCATTTTCTTTCTCCTAGTCCATATGTGTCATCATCCACCAATCCCCCTCCTCCTCCTCTTCCTCCACACGTGTCACAATATTTTGATGCTTTGGACACTATGTTCACATTAGGTGCTGCTTCACATCTTCATGATATTGATATAGAGACACTTAATAGTGCACTTTTACCGACATTTATTTCTAAGAGAATCGTTCTTGATAGAGGCTCTACCTCTAGTAGTAGAGACATTGATGCACTTAGCTCTGGTGGTGGATCTATCTAGTAGTGGTACTGATTGACATTTATATTGATTGTTTTATATTTGACTCAAGATTTATATATGACATGTTTATTACATATTTTGTTGAGATGTATGTTTGACATGTATATTCATACGTATGTCATTCATGTATATTATATTTTCCATATAATATTGTGGTTTTTGTTGTTGTTTGTTTTATAAAAATTATTATAAGTATGCTAATGACAAATATTATTAATGATTTCTCTGTTTTTAAGTGAAACTTGATATGTATCACTCATTAAAATTTAAATTTGTCATATAATGTTTAACTTTACTTTTATGAAAGCATTTAATTTGGATTGTGATTGCAAAAAGTTATAACCATTAGTTCCATATAATGTTTAACTATTGTTCAAGGTGAATTGTTTGTTGTCCAAAAAGATACAATATGCTGATTAAATGTGTTTAGAAACAAAAATACTTAAACATGATGAGTGAAATCATTTTGATTTGAGTATTTATGTCTTTTTCATATTATAATAATAACATTATAACATAATTGTTCACTAATAATGATTATGATGATGTAGTTGGTAATTCCAACACCACAAGTAGTGTATATGTTGCACGAAGTTATTTTGTTGTAATTGTCCTTAGAAGTTCCATCAAAGTAAGTATATATTTATTTGAATTTTGATTTTCTCAAACAATAAAAAATTTGAGGTTTGAATCTTTTTTAATATCTTCATTTTTTGTTAAATAAAATATAATTTAAAATAAATATTTACGATTGTACACCACCAACTTTGTGATACCTCAATTAATGCTTAGTAATTCAAAGGTTAACATATACATATTTTAATACAATACAACATAAATTTTCTATAATAAACAATAAATATGACAATGAAAATATATTGAAAACACATCTTATGCTTGTACGTCTATTTAATGTATTTTCAATATGGTGGTTGTAAATGGTTGTTAATTTTTCATATCAAACACAATTATAATTTATGAAGAAGAAAAAACATAATTTTCCATTATAGATACCCATAATAAAATGACACATCCACAGTATAAATGTCCAAACAAATTATTTGTAAATTAGTGTCCGTTGCTGTCACCTTGACTATCTTCCTCGCTTGGCATTGTAACATTGTTTTTCTCAAAAATATGTCTAGATATCATATAATGTCTCAGTACAAACCACCAATCCCCATCCAACACATCTAGGTAAAAAAAACTCGGTTGCAATGTTTTGGGAAAAGATAAGGCTCCTTACTTTCAATCCACATTTTTTTAGAGTTAATACATATTAGCCCACTATCATGATATTCCTTTACATTTCTCTGGTCAAAGGTATCCCACCACTTGCAACCAAAAATAACACATTTAAATGATGAGAAGTCCACTTTCATGATCTCTTGTATCTTTCTAATGTAACGTAAATTCCCCTCTATCTGGTTTTCATCAAGATGGCTAACATGACTAGATTGGTCAAACTCGACTTTCACTCCACAATCTTGTGTGATGTGTCCTTCATCAACATACTTAGTGCAAAAATGAGGTCCATCTGTAAAAATGCGAACAAAGGATGATGTCATATGTTTAATAACCAAAGCATTAATAAAAACATAATACGCGCCACAATTCAAATGTGTAATATTATAAATAGAAATTGGTACTCAAAGAAGTTATTACAAAGTTGTTGCACCCGATCCCTATGTTTAGTGCATACATATCTTCTCCATGTGCGTTACGACTGGACACCTCATATTTCTCTTGTATTTGGTCAGCCACTCAACTATTGGGACATATTTTTGGGATATTTTCTTTTAAATGATAATAATAAGGAATGCTTCTACCATTCAATCACCTGGATTATTTCCTGTCACTATCTCATTTCCTTATTTTCTCTTCATACAACACGACTCATGGTTGTGTTTCCTCTGTATTGTAAAGAACAAATTTATCGATGGAATACATTTCTAAATTACTTGATGTTTACAAAATCAAAACGAATAGCATGAGATCAAATATATATTATCAACTTAAAGAACCAATTTATTGATGACATCAAAATTTCTAAATTTGCCGATGTATAAAATAATTCAAAACAAATAGCATGGAATGAAATATATATTATCAACTTCAATGTAAATAATTTATTTGTACTAAATTGACAAAATATAAATGAATTACTCTTTATCAAGCGTATTTTTCAATTTGTTTGGAGTAGCTCCCCTTCCCTTTTGTGCTCATCTTGATGGTCATCCCAAATGACTTCCCTTTCTGTGTTTTGAATTTTCTTGATGTGCTCATTGTCATAATAGAACAACTTGTATACTATGTACCCCTCTACCATAGAGCCCTTCGGTTTTTCACTTTGTCGAACAAACCCCTTCAATTTTTTCATGTACCTATTTAAGAAGAACACCCAATGACATGAGAGCAACCTTTCTAATTCAAACTCATAAGGTAGGTGAATTAGAATATGGACATGCAAGTCCATAAAACTCATGAGCAGTTCCTTTTGAAACATACAAAAAAACTCAACTATCTATCGATGCCACCCTGGAATGCTAGCCATATGAATCTCCCTTGATGTGATCTGATTTATAAATGCAGATAATTTTGATATGATACATCGCAGGTCCTGGGGGAAGTCATGGTTCACACAACCAGGCATGAGCAAAGGATAATGAAACTGCAAAATAAACACATACATAATTAATTTCCATAAAAGTGTGAGTCCATAACATATTTTTATCGACGTTAATATAGAATAAGAATAATGTATTCAACATACATACACTTATAAGGTTCATATTATCATGTGATTTCAACCCCGACAAATTTTCGTCTATAGTGAAGCAACGTCGTAGATTCGACCCATATAAACAAGGTGCCTTGACACCCAATATAACAACTTTTTCCATAGAAAGATCATATTTCTTCAAAATACATGGTACATCATCTTCTTTAAAATACCAAGAGGGACCAACCTCTCCTCTAATTTTATTTCTTGGCCAATGTCTCTTTTTAGTATTCAAAGCAATAATATCTCTCCTGATAGCTAATGTGTTTCTTTCATTCCATGATATGTGCCTCCATAAATAAGATGAAACATTTTTTAATATATACATGAGATCTAGAAAGTGGCCAATATTAAGATTCTCCCAATATGGAAGCTCATAAAATATAAATTTCATTTTCATTCCAATGGACATTTTCTCAACACAGGTTTAAAAAAATTCAGGATCATCAAACATAGGTTCCCCATTTGAATCTAACAATTATTCCATTCCCTTCTCGTTCTCTGTGTCATATGCCCTATTCCAATATATCAGTATCATTATTTTAGGTCTTAGGGTTCTCTCTGGTTTACCATTGAAAGAAGATGTAACTCTTCTATAAGGGTGGTCTTCTGGGAGGAGTTCCCTCAAACAATTGTACATCGACTTTTGTAGGTGGTTGGACCACCTAGAAATTATAGAAGGTCCATAACATTTACATATATGATACCATTTTTTACAATACCTATGATGTTATTGTATACATAGCATGCTAGTTTAAAAAATATAGTTGCACCAAATGAAGTATGCTGGAAATAAAATTACAGTTATAAGGAAATCAATGAACATGCTTACCAGAGAAAACTCCTAGTCTTGTATAATTGTGTGTGGTGTACACATATTTCATACAACATAAAAGACATATCCATTGGGATGAGTCTTGATACATCATCCACATGTATCCCTTCCCATAATTTCTTAAATTCATCAATTAGTGGTCGAAGGTAGACATCCATTCTCTTCACTTGTCTTCTACCCAAGACTATAAGAGCCAACATAATATGTTCATTCTTTACGAACAACCATGTGATGATATTTTTATTGATCACTACCACTGGCCAAACTTAATAGTTGGTATTTTGGAGAGAATACGGGTTAAATCCATCCATAACTATGCTTAATTAGAGGATCCATACTTTATCCTCAAATTTATCATGCCATGTATCCTCTATATTCTTCATGGATATTGAATCTGTTAGGATTCACATAACTCCTGACTCACTTCTATGTGAGGGATGCGACCCCTACAACATGGATAATTGTTTGCAATGAAAAAGCCTTTGAATCCTTAGAATTATAGGCATGTGCCTCAATATATTATGAGGAGGACCATGTACCTTACCCTTGTTTTTTGATTTATGGTACCTAGCATGCCCACATTATGGACATATGTCTTTGTCCACATATTTTTTTCTATATAGAATACAACTATTCAAACATGCATGGTCTGATATGTGCTTAACACCCAACATTTTCAACATTTTCTTTGCCTCTGCACAACTATCAAGAAATATATTATCACTCATAAGTACCTTATCTTTGAGTAACTTGCAATTAGTGGACAACAAAAATTTACATTGTCATTAAGCATGAATAAAATCAACCCTTTTCTTCCTTCATTGTGTGACAAGATTCCTTAAACATTTAGGGGACTCAATGGTTAGTTACCTCAAAAGTGTCAATAAACATGCGTTTTACATACCATACATTTCTTTCAAGCTATATAGTAACATTGTTGTCCCTAGCTAGGTAGACCTTGGAGACTCTTGTATTGGACCAAATAGAGGGGTGGTGGATGCAGATTTCAAGATTTCGTAGAAGGTATCTATGACATCATTTTCATCCCCTTGTTCTTTTTGTTGGAATTAATCTAATAACATCCACTCCATGGCTTGGGTATTCTACAATAAATCATCCATACCAACCTATATATCATTTCCTTCATCCCCAACATGTGAAGAACTAGTGTTATTGTCGAGGTTTTGAATTGGTGACTCGGGACATAGTGTCAATTGAATAGGTGGTTGTTTCAACCATTCTTGATATGATTCCTCTCTGATATCTTTTCATTTATCTACAAGGTTTTGAATTGACATTTTAATGGGGTGCAATGGTATATGGTGGATAGGTCGCTCGTCATCAGAATCCCCATTGTAAAAATATTGAACATTACATTGATAATATTAGTAACACAATGCTTTAAATATGTTCAAACATTATATCAAACACTTATTAGAATCATGGAATTTTTTTTCCCAATAATAAACATGAAACCAAACCCTTTATAAAACAAATGTCGAACTACACAATGCATTTACATTAGTTCCATTGAAAATCTAAAAATACAATTACTCAATCATCTTTTTCTTACCTCGTATGAGGTTGTCTACATAAAAGAGATCAAATTCATAGTATAATACCATTGAAACAAGCTTGTTTATGGAATAATCCATATTAGGATTGGTAGGGTAAAGAAACTACCCATTTTCATCAAACATATATTTGCCGTATCTTTCTCCTGGTAAGAGCTTGCAAAATTTTGGGACCATGGGAATATCTTGAGCATATGAACTCGATCCTGAATCTTGATCCT
>WSFP011486351.1:0-15441 GCA_009831015.1 Picea engelmannii | reverse complement strand
TATGGAAAAAATGATCCAGACTTTATTTTTGATGATTATACGAAACAAACAACATAAATTAAAAACTCAACAAACCAAAGTAAACAAAAAACAGTAAGACAAAAGACTATATACAGCATTCATGTTTACACAAAGCGTTAATGATCAAGATGGTTCCACATAATGTTTCAAGTGGGAACCATTAGTATTGTAAGAAAACAACCGCTCTTCCAAATCCTTCAGAAGGTATGAGTTTGTGCCAAGGGTAAAAGAAATTTTGAAAGGACCTGGCCATAATTTTTGGAATTTAGAATATCTCCCTCTTTCAACATGGGTTGAGTCCCATAGAAGGACTTTGTCGTCAAGATTGGATTCAGTAGACTTTGCTCGCTTGTTAAAATACTTTTTCATCGTTTTCTTCCTTCATTTTATATTCTCCAAGGAAAATTTTAGTTGTTCTTCCAGGGCTAACAATGCATTTATCCTTTGGGGAACATTAGAAGAATTTAAATCTTCATTCTGTAACATTAGCCATAAGGAGGAAAGTTCTAGTTTAGTAGGCATAATAGCCTCTTGGCCATATACGAGCTGAAATGGAGTAAATCTTGTACTTGCTTTGGTGGTTGTATGATCTGCTCAGAGAGCACAAGTGAGAAGTGTGTGCCACTGGCAAGGTTTGTCTTCTATGATTATCTTTATGATCCTAACTAGATTCTTGTTAGTGGAATTTGATTCCCCATTTCCTTGAGGGTAATAAGCAGATGAATTGAAATGTTTGACACCTAACTTAGCCATAAATTGGGTCAATTTTGAAGAAATGAAGGCTGGGCCATTTTCCCTAATGATCTCTAATGGGATGCCAAATATTTAAAATATATTAGATTATAATAAAGAAACAACCTGCTCATCATGTGTGTGTCTAAGAGGAGCAACCTCGGTCCACTTAGTAAAGTAATCGGTGGTTGTCAAAATAAAAATATGCCCTGCAGAAGATGGAGGGTTGATAGGACCAATAAAGTCTAAACCCCATTTAGAAAAAGGGAAATCTGGGAGGACAGGTTGTAAAGGCATGGCAGAAAGGCGTTCTTTCCCAGTGAATTTTTGGCATTTATCACATGATCTTGAAAATTTATATGAATCATGGAATATCAAAGGCCAATAATAACCATTTATTATGATTTTAAAAGAAGTATCCTTAGCAGAAAAATATCCACCGATGTGAATGATAGAAGCTGATGATCCATCAATTTCATGTAACAATTTATGCGCTTCCTCATCATTTACACATCGAAGTAACAAACCATCAACATACCTCCTAAAAAAAAAGTCTCCTAAATTGATATACTTGGAAGCTTCAAGGCAGAGTCTCCTTCTCTGGTGAGGATCCAACCCATCTAGATACCTTTGATACTGCAAAGAATATACCAGATTTTTGTACCAAGGATGTTCGAATAGAGAAATATTTTGATTTCAATATAAAACAACGTTGAAAGAGGATTATCTTGATCATCAAGTTATTCACTTGGTTCAGGGTGCTGAGCTAAGTGAAGGGCTAGGTCTCGTCCCTTGATTGTCTTCGAATTCATGATCTTCAAATCATGCTCCTAAATTTTGGCAAGCCAATGTGCAAGTTTTCCTTAAAGATAAGTTTGTGAAAGCAAAAAATTGACACCAGGCAAAGGGATTTTTACTTGTGTATGTTTTCCCAAAATAAAATGGAAATTTTTTTCTATAGCTTTGACAAGAGAAAAATCATGTTTCTCAATATAAGAGTATTTGATATCATCATCTAATAGACTTTGACTCATGTAAGCTACATGTTTTTCATTTTTTTGGTCATCACATTGTAAGAGGATAGGAGAAATTTCATCCTTGGTGGCATTGGTATATATGATAAAGTCTTTCTCAAAATCCAGTTTCACCAGAACCGATGTAGAGATAATTGATTTCTTAATCCTAAGGAAAGCATTCTCGACCTCATTTTTCCAATAAAAAGAGCGATCTTGCTTCAGAAGATTATGTATTGGTTTAACCATGACAACAAAATCAGGAACAAATCTACAGACAAAATTAATAATGTCCATGGAATCTTGAACTTCTTTCTTGGAGGTGGGGGCAGGGAGGTTTAGAATGGCAGTAATGTTCTCTTGATCCATACTTATCCATGAATAAAAAACAATGTGAATGAGGATCTTACCCTTCGTGACACCGAAAATAGACTTGGAAGGATTTAAATAAATGCCAAATTTTCTGCAACGCATGAGAACTTTTCTAAGATGACCAAAATGATCCAACTGGTTTTTAAAATAAACAGTCAAATCATCAAGATAAACTTGGATAATATTACCGATTATATAATTAAAATCTATCAACATAGCTCTTTGAAAGGTGTCACCTGCATTAGATAATCCAAAAGGCATGCATTCATAAGAGAATGTGCCCCAATGTGTGATAAATGTGGTTTTATACCTATCAGTCCTTTTTACCTTGATTTGATCATACCCAGAAAAATCTGTTGGCCCTTGACCAAGTTTTGAGGATTCTTGGTCATGTTTGACCTACTTTTGGGACTTCGACAAGCTTTCGAAGGTGGAGCGCAAGACGAAACGAAGATCACGGGATCTCGGCCCCTCCTTTAGGTATTTTTGGGTTTTGGGCTTATGTAACAGGTATGGGAATGTCGGCCCATGGGTTTACCCATTCTTAGGCCTATTTTGTAATGTATAAATAGAAATTTGTGCAATGTAATAAGTACCCGCAATTGAATGATAGTACTAGATATGTGAAAGAACATGCAATTAAGACTTGCAGAACTAAGTGAAAGTCATTTGTAGTGCTTTGTGCATAGACTATTTAAGGCTCTGTGCCTAGATCGACTCGGGGAAGGAGCATCTGGCGGAGTGCGCGTAGATATCTTGTCCTATGCAGAGTAGGGTATTGATGCTTGGTGCCTGTAAGAAGCTTGACCAAAGATAATAAAGAAGAGAAGGGTTGGTGGACGTAGCCCCAGGGTGGGGGTGAACCATGTATATATTGTGTTGATATACTTTGTGCAATGTATTGATGTATTTATGTGTTTACTTGCTTAGTGATTTGATATAGATGAATGATAGATTAATCTATTGATGCTATGTTCTTAATAGTATGAATAAATGCTAGATCAGGTCTCTGTGGATGTGCTTAGTGTTGGAGTATAGTAGATCTGGTTGAATACTATGGTGCTCTGTAATTAGGGCTTTGTCTGCGAAGTAGATATTGGTTTAATAATAATGAACTATAACTGCTAAGTACTATGTTAAGGTATTACAATCACATATCTGTGTCCCATCTAAGGTTGCAGACATTGGAGTCCTACAACCACCCCTGCCTCTACATCGGGTGAGACTTCATCTGCTTCGCAGGTGTTGCCAAAAGGGTTGGTAGTTAGGGTTTTGTTGGTGCGTTGTTGTAGCGTTGAAACCTAGGTCTACCCATGTGCCAATAAATGGTTCCGTTGTTGAGACTTGAAACTGTGATTGCTAGGAACTGAGAAAAAAGGAACTTTGTGCGAAGACCTGAAACTGTGATTGTTGGGAACTGAGGAAAAAGGGAACTTTGTGCGAAGACCTGAAACTGTGAAATCTCTGTGCGTAGATTTGTTGTCGTAGTGCGCAACATTCTACTTAATCTATGAAGCTATATGCTAAGAAAAATAAGCTTGATCTGAAGAAAAGAGGTAAGATCTATAAGCTCTGTGCTTTGTTAAAGGTAAGAATAATGAAAAGTTTTAGATATGAAAGCTTTGTGCTCTGCTGAAAGTAAGATTAGTGAAAATTTTTGTTTCAAGAATATGGATCTAGGTATGTTTGATAAATTTTGTCCTATCTTGAAAAGTAGGGCACAACTAGAAGAAACAAACTTTGATATGAGTAGATTTGATAGAAATAATGAAATATATGGTATACCTATGCATAGAAAGAATGTTTGGACTAACAAATAGATGGAGGATCCTAGAGAGAAATTTTTGCATATTAGCTACTATGATTCTAGTGCGTAGTACAGGAAGGGTTGGGGATCATTTAAAATAAAATGAGGATTAACTCTTTGTTACATTTGCAGAAGACCAGGACATCTGGCTAAGGAATGCCCTGGTAGGAGACCTAGTTGTCTTTGTTGTAAATCTATGGATCACGAATTTTTAGATTGGCCTAGAATGATTGCTAAGGTTGAAAGGATGACTCTGAGACAAGAAAACCCTAAGGCAAATCCAAAAACTAAGATTATAGAAGAACCCCAGAAAGACTCAGAGAAAGTATTGTTGCAAATAAAAGAAACCCTGGATGACCACCGACATATCAACTTATCAGAGATCTTCAAAGAAAAAGAGTGCATAGAAGCAAGAATAGGAGACTTCGATGTTGACTGTGTTCTGGATGAAGAAACATAGGTGAATATTATAAAAAAAATAACTTGGGAAACTTTGGGAAAGCCTGCTATGATTCCTTCATTGGGAAGAATAGGGTTATTTAGAGGAAAGTTGATAAACATATGTGGAAAGCTCACCCAGATATCTATGAATTCTCATGGAACTTCGACAGAGGAAGATTTTGAGATTGTTAAATTTATTGAGAACAACGCCCCATTTGCAATATTACTCAGAAAACCTTGGATTGAAAGGGATCAGGCCAGAAGGAAAGAAAAAGAAATCTTAGAGCAGAAGAAGCAAGAGTTAAAAGACTTCATGGCTAGGAAGATCGCACACTTGATTGAAGAACATGAGAACAGATCAAAGCTATTTCAAACCAGAGACTGGGATGTCGAAGCTAGAAGAACACAAGAAGACTCACGGTAGACTGAAGCACCTAGCCCAAATAAAGAAGAAGTATTTCCCTTGAACCTTAGGAAAGAACCTCAACATCATGAAGTTACTATGCCAAGAGGAGATAAGAATCGGAATGGAAAGAAGAATACTAAGATGAAGCTCACTGGAAAGAAGGCTAGAAAACTAAGTAAGAAGAAAGCCAAGACCGAAAAGTTACAAAATATTCCAGAGGGAACTTCGCAGAAGGAAAACTTGCAAAACTGGAACTTCGTCTGTATATCAGAATAACGTCACATGGAACTTCTCCATGGAAAATTGATATAACCGTTAGACTGATACCCAGAATGGGTAGAAAGGAATTTATGGTCGAATAGCTCGCCATCAAACCATTGGGATCGTGCCGTAACGGACAGAACTGCAGTAATGAAGGCTTCTCACCCATTGGAGAGATTTGTTGCCTAGTTATCTATTTATCCCATCGAGCCTTTCACCAAGAACAATTTTTCCAACCACGATTATGTGAGCCTACAGATTAGTTTATTTCGCACAGTGATCATCGTGCTATCACCATCCATTCCATTGCCTTGAGTAGTCACTCTTCGAACACGAGATATTCAACCACGTGCGTGTATGTCCGAAGAACTTAGCGTAGTCAAAGAGTCTACGAAGGAGGTTCTCATTGACCTCATGACCGAACGAGTAATTTCTGAGAGAGTAATGTCTGTGGGTGTACAAGAATCATCGATGAGAGGAGTGAAAGCCTCTCCGTCAACTGCTCACGGATTCTGACCATCCCGACCAGCAAAAAAAAAGAGAACCAAGCACATAGATGACCTAGCAGATGCAAAGCTAATCCTGACCATATTTCCTGACTACATCCCACCTCTAGTCGGCATGGTGAGTCGTGATAGTTTGCCTAGATATTTCGAGTACACCATGGGTACTGCGTACCTCCCGAAGGGGATACGCGTAGTTCGATCACAACAAGGCAAGATCACAGCATGGAAGTTTAATGAATTCAACCTAGGGTATCGCAAGAACCATAACATGCTCTCCCCATATAAATACTTGACCAAAAAAAAGGGGAAGAGCTCAAAGATAATCCCCCAACCTTGGATGATGAACGTCACGCAGTCCACCCTGCTGAATGTAATGAAAATCCCACACTTTGGAAGGAACCAGGAAGTTAATGTCTGTGTCAAGCTCCTACTTTCTTGTTACCATGGTGGCTACTTATGGCTAGACCATCGTGTTATAGTCTATTCGACACTGATCCATAGGATCACCGGGTTGATTATGCAAGGACCTGATCCGTAGGATTTCCATCTAGGGAAAGCCACAGATCGTGCACTAGCATAGAAGATCAAGGATAGATACGACGATGTTGAGAAAGGGATGCGAGGCTACAAGGTAGCCTCCATCCAGAATGGTGCAATGTGCCTATCTTCTCAGTTAATTGCAAGGAAGCTAGTAAGAAAGAACAAACCCACACATGTCATAGGATTTGTCATTGACCTCGCAGGGAATGCATGGAAGGTGTACAGATGAACTGGGTGAAGTACCTAGTTAACCAGCTAGAATTAGACTATCACGAAGCATAGGATCATGTCTATGAGTTCCACTTTAGCTGCCTCCTGATCCTCATCGTGTTTGTTTCCTGGGAGATGCTGGAAGGTGCAACCTTCCCGTATATTGAGCTGTTCAAGCCGCTCGCTGTGAATTTCACCACGCTCTGGTAATCGAGCGATATGGGTAAACAATGGCATTTGAACGTTGTCTTTCACACATACTACCTCCAACTGAAGAGAGTCATTGAATTCAAACCTTGCATAACGTCGAACACCTTACATAGATTCTAACCCCTCATGAAGTTCCATGCAGATCGACACTTCATCTATATTATTGCTCAGGCAGATCAACATAAGGAGAAGCTTCAGTCGTACTACAAGATCACAGAGGAGGACCTTGAGGAGATCACTAAGGATTGGCCAGCCGACCTCCTTATCCTCATTGACCATGTAGAGATATCTGAGCCTGAACTGGATAGCCCATAGGCTGCTAACAAAGAACGTGACACACCCGAAACCAAAAGAAGAAAGAAGACCGAAGAGGTCCAAGACTTAAGTAGCACCTAAGATAAGACTGCTTCAGTATCACCTGGCCGAGGGGGTGATGACGAAGTAGAAGAGATAAATGGTTAAGAAGCTGAGAAAAATTAAGGCGAAGTAACACCCCCTAGATATGAGGATGATCCTTTGAAGAAGAGGAAGGTTTCTCCCCAGAAACCCTCTTCCTGGAAGAAATCTAGAGCCACTATGACTAAGATGAAGACTGTGTTCACTATCAATGATTTTGAATTCATCATCGCAGTTGTAAACGATGCCTCGCAGGAAATATTACAAAAACAAGAAGCCAAGAAGGAGGAAATGTATGATAGAATCAAAGTCGAACTCTGAGGAGTACAACAAGATATTCAGTCCAATCACACAGTGTCCACTGCGCCCCTACCATCGGGAGAACCAGAGTTGGGAGATGAGACAGCCCAACTCCATCGACTAGCAGATGCGACTGAAGCTCACCTTCGTCGTGCACAAGAAGAAACAAAACAAGCCACCCAGGCCTTGAAGCATGTGCAAGGAGTACTCGTAGAACAATGCTGAGCTACAGAGTAGGAGAAGGTTTCTCTCTAGACAAAATTCGAAGAAGAGAAAACAAAGATTCAACAAGAAAAAGAACAGTTGCTTGCAGAGAAACTCGTAGTGAAAGAAGCAATCAACAGAGCACTCCACTCTGTGATAGGCTTAGAGCTAAAGGCAAAATACTGATTCGAGGATCAAGTAGAGAAGATCATGGAATCTATCCAAAAACTACAACAAATAATAGTAGACTTAGAGCTTCGCATAGTGCTCGACACCGGGCAGGACATAAGGGATCAAAGAGAAGCAACAACCCAAAGTGCAATTGAGAGAATAATGGACCTTGCCATGGAATGTAACAAACTGAGTGATTGCAGTGCCCAGTTGTATGAGAGACTCACTGAACATCCAGAACTAAAGGCACTAGCATCACAGCTCCAGGAGGCGAAGCAACAAGCAGAAACAATACAGGAACAGTTGAAGCCCCTATCGGTTGTTGAAAAGATGAAGTGATCCCAAGAGCATCGCATTGCTCAACATTAGGTTCACACCATTCAAAGCAGATTCATGGAAGTGACTCAAAAGCTACAAACTGTATAGGATGAGGCTTACCAACTGTTTACAGAGATCGAAGTCCAAGGAGAAAAACTGGAGCAAGTCGTCACTGCAGTTGAACAACACCTAGAGGGACCTGTCAACGAAGCAGTCATCCAAGAGTTCATTGAACAAGAGGCCATGGCACAACAATAAGTCTAAGTATCTCGAGCCAAGCTCGAGGCTTTTGAATCAGAGCTACCTAGATCTGAGTGACTGAGGACGAGTCACAGGTGAGTGTTGGGGGCTTGTCGGCCCTTGAACAAGTTTTGAGGATTCTTGGTCATGTTTGACCTACTTTTGGGACTTCAACAGGATATCTAAGGTAGAGCACAAGACGAAGCAGAGATCACAGGATCTCAGCCCCTGCTTTAGGGATTTTTGGGTTTTGGGCTTATGTAATAGGTATGGGAATGTCGACCCATGGGTTTACCCATGCTTAGGCATATTTTGTAATGTATAAATAGAAAGTTGTGTGATGTAAGAAGTACCCATAGCTGAGTGCTAGTACTAGATATGTGCAATACGATGCGATTAAGAATTGAAAAGCTAAGTGCAGGTCATTTGCAGTGCTTTGTGCATAGAATGTTTAAGGCTTTGTGCCTAGATCTACTCGGGGAAGGAGGATCTGGCAGAGTGCGCACAGATCTCCTGTCCCATGCGGAGTAGGGTCTTGATTCTTGGTGCCTGTAAGAATCTTGACCAAAGATAATTAAGAAGATAAGAGTTGGTGGACGTAGCCCTAGGGTGGGGGTGAACCACATATATGCTGTGTTTCTATGCTTTGTGCGATGTATTGATGTATTTATGTGTTTACTTGCTTAGTTCTTTGATATAGATTAATGATAGATGAATCTATTGATGCTATGTGATTAATACTAATAATGAATTCTATATCAGGTCTCTGTGGATGTGCTTAGTTTTGGAGTATAGTAGATCTGGTTGAATATTTTGATGCTCTGTAATTAGGGCTTTGTATGTGAAGTAGATATTGGTTTAATACTAATGAAATATAACTGCTAAGTGCTATGTTAAGGTATTACAATCACAGATCTGTGTCCTAGCTAAGGTTGCAGACACTAGAGTCCTACAACCACCCCCGCCTCTACCTCGGGTGAGACTTCATCTGCTTCACAGGTGTTGCTGAAAGGGCCGGTAGTTAGGGTTTTGTTGGTGCAATGTTGTAGCATTGAACCCTGGGTCTGCCCCTGTGCCAACAAAATCGTCAAGTAAGGACATCATTTGAGACCCTGCAACCTGTTGTAAAATCATTTCCATATTAGGAAGTGGAAAATGGTCCTTGACACTTGCTCTATTCAATGCATGGAAATCGACACATAATCTGATCTGGCCTGTAGTTTTTCGAACAGGGACCAGATTTGAAACCCAGTTGAAATACTTAATTGGAAATATTATATTAGCTTTCAACATTTTTTCCAATTATTTTCTAATAGTGGCTTCGAGCGCATGGTTAATAGGTCTTTGTTTTTTCCTAACTTGTTTTACCCCTTCCTTGATAGGAATTTCATGTTGTATGAAAGCAGGATCAAAACCATGAAGATCCTCATATGACCAGGAAAAAACATCTTGAAATTCATGGAGTAATTCTGTGAATCTCGCTTTTTATTTATTAGAACATTGGGCACCTAACTTAATGATCTTTGGAGATTCAGATGTCCTAATATTCAAGGAAATGTTATCACCATCTTTCCTTTTTTACTCATCTTCCTTATGTGTTTCTGTGTTGCCTACATCACTTGATGAAAATGAACTTTCGAGAGGAGTCAATCATTTAGGAATTTTTTCATCTTCAAGAGAGATGATTTCTTTGGGCTTAAACGATTCATTTTGTATGAAAGTGAAAATGTCTTTGTCACTCGGGAAAACTTGCCATGATTCTACATTATCAAGGATGTGAGGACAATATAGAGATTGAAACATACAATAAGGTCTGAGGTAAAAGTTGTTGGATGGGGGATGCTACAAAAACAACTAACCTAGCAACCATTGAATTAAGTTCCCTCTTAACATGAGTGATGTTAAATGATAACAAATTTGAAATCAACATCCAAACAACTTGAGTATAACATTTAAGTAACTTATTTCTTGGTGAATAAATATTATGTACAAGATTCACAACAAGTTTGGAATCACCAAATAATGTAACGTGGCCACAACCAAGGTTATATGCATTTTTATGCTTAACAATAAGGCCTCAAACTCAGTGACATTGTTTGTGCAAGCAAATTCCAACCTATAAGAGAAATTGTGGATTTTACCTATAGGAGAATATAGAATGATGTCGGCTCCATTACCTTCATTTGAACATGAGCCATCGAAATGCATGTGCCACATGCCATCATCAAAATCAATTGGTTCAAGTATAGTGTCACCTTCATCAACAAATATAGAGTACACTCCCAAATCTTCTTCAAAATAATTTACATTAGGTTGGGGAACACTCTTTATATACGGTGAAATTCTTCCTTCCCTAAGGACTATAATGTTCTTTCCATTCCAAGGGATGGACAAATGTGTACCATCAAGTGAAAGGTATTCACCAGTTAGGGCTTGCCAGTCTCCTCCTAAAATAATTGAATATTTACTCATCGACATATAAATTACTTGGATGTTGAGGGTTGTTCTTATCTCGGGATGCGCACACAAAACTAAGGTTACATCCTTGATTTCACCTATAGTTGATTGCTGCAAATTTTTATAAGAGAGCATGCTTCTAGATTGTTCGTTAGTGAAAGATAATCCAAGCTCTTCCATGATCATTTTAGACATCACACTTGGACCAGACCCGCCATCAATTAGGAAACAATGAGCTATTTTATCCATGATTTTTACTGAGATATAGAAAATGGGGTTTTTACAGGGTTCCTAAAATTATTTACACCTATCTTATTTACAGTTGAGTCCTCTTCCTTTGACTCTTCAAATAGATTGGATATGGTAGAAACCTTTCCTTCCATAAAGTTTTTAAGGTGCTTTTGTTGTTCTGGGATGACAACCATGTCCAAAAAAGTAGCATCAACTTTGATATTAGCCAATTGATTAAGGATATTGTACTTAGACGAGGGAAGAGGAGAAGACACTCCTTGATTATCCAAAGTTATGACAACTTGTGTATCAACACTTTGAGAAGATGAGCTTGGGGTGGAATAAGTGTGGACAAGGTCATATTTTCCCTTGGAAGTGTATGATTTATTCCTGGTATTCATTACCATAACATCTTCTGGTTCAACCCAATCTAAAACAACGATCGTGGTATCGGGCCTTTTTCCAAAGATCTTATCCCTAACATTTATCTTAACTTCGCAAGTACTCTCCTCATGATTTTCTTCGCATAAGTTACACCAACTGTGAGCCATTACGGCCTTTGGCTAAGAAGTGTTTTCATTAGTATTCCTAAAAGGCGTTAAGGAAGAAGAAGCCCCAGGGGAAGAGGAAGAGGAATTTCCTTTTTGCTCATAGGATATCATCCTATTATTCATATCTTGCATGAGTTGTAGGAGGGCAGACATGTTTGTTTTCTTGACCAAGTCTCCCTTAGGGAGACCCTTTTTTTCGAGTTGATATTCATATTCTAGGCAAGTCTGAAGGGCGGAACTGAGATTATCAATAACCTTCTCTTCAAGTCTCTAACGATAAGGGAAAGGTAATGCGTTATAATAATGCATGTAATAAGATTAATTTTGAGGCCGGATTAGTTCAGAGATTTGATTATATAATTTGGTGAAGCGAAGGTTAAAATATTTAATGGTTTCACCATCCTTATAGGAAATATTATTGTATTCTCTTAACTGTTGAGTTTAACTCTTGGGTTGTCCATAAGTGGACTTGAACCAATAAACCAATTCTTCCCAAGTGGAAAGGAATTTGGGAGGGAGGTCAAAAAATTATGTTGCAGCTTTCCCTTCAAGAGAATTGACAAATAAATGCATGCAAGTGTCATTATTGTTATATCTTGTGTTATGAAAAGCATTAGAAAATGCTACCAGGTGTTTGTGTGTAGTAACGATACCTTTTCCCAAGAACCTAGGTAAATGATCCTTGAATTTTGGTAACAGGAGAGTGTCTGGTGCGATATTCAAGGTAGAAGATATGTGCCATGGGGTGCTTGTAGCATCTTCCTCAAATTGGAAAAGTCCATATTTATTTATGACTTTAGCAGGATTGGTAGTGGATTGAATAGGGACTTGATGACTGTAGATACTACCAATTACAGATGAAGCAGAAGATTCCGAGGAGGGACCTTCGGTGCCACGACCACTACCCACATATGTCATGGTGAAAGTGATAGGTATGGGTGATACAGATGAATTGGTGGAATTAGATAAGGTTCTCCTAAGAGAAGTTTGTTGTGTTGATAACACAATTTTCCTCCTTCCTATTTCAAAAATAGGGGTAGCTTCATGGGACAACCCTCTTATCCTTCAATAAATGCAAGGATTAGATGAAATGAAATGAAAGACCAAAGAGGTAGAAAAAGGGAGATTACATTTGATTTCTAGGCTGCCTTTTCTTGGCTTCCCAGTGTTGTCGTATGTTTATGTCCCTTTCAATTACTTCCCAAGAGAACTCAAGTTGAGCATGAGTACTAGCAGTTTTTAAATAGTGTTGAATAAAGTCAATGCAATGTTGGTTTGGTCATCAAGACTGTTTCCAATATTGGGTTGTCTCGTAACATGTACCATCATGGGAAAAATCAGTCAAAGAGTAATTAGAAAAAAAAAATACAATTAACCAAAGAGATATGGAAGATCTCCCTAGTATGGTCGCCAAATAAATGTTGAGGAAAAGGTATGAGGAACCTTACTTAATCATTTTCAGATCTTCTTGGGCTAATGCGAGATAGTTGGGAATGTTACCCATGGTTTATAGACTTAAAATAAATGAAGCAATCACTTAATCCACATGTATTAAGTACGAGGGACCAAGGCTAGTTTTATATATATTATATGTAACTGTGCAAAAGAAATAAACTAATCAAGAAATTACATGAGTATGTACATGGATAAGAGACAAGGATAAAAGAAAACTCTGAACCAAATCATCAAAATACACATGTGAGACTGAAATCAGAAATCTGATTTTTATATTGATTTCATTCTGAGATACAAAGTTGAATTCTCTTTACAAACCCCTGCGAGGGTAGGGACCAAGGTCATATTTAGAAGCCTCTAATGGGAACCATATAGAAAGAATCTGAAAACAAAAGAAAATTGAAGCTAAAGATCTGGATCATCTTGCCACAAAATGTTGTTACTTGAGTCTGCAAAATATTCTTTATCAGTCATGAAATTTAATTTCTAAACAAACAAGAACTCACATACTGCTAAAGATAAATCATACACCTTTAAAGACAAGTTGTTGAAACATATGATTCAGTTTTGAATCCCACTGCCTTCAATAAGACCCCAATGTCATCAAGATGGTTAAGCCTTCTTGTAAACTCAGAATGAATGAAGAATGGAGGTATCTCACAAGTATAGAGCAAACCTTATAGCATAAGTTCTCCTTTTATTCTCTCTTACTCCTTGTCTCTTCATTTCATTGAGATTTTATTCTTTGCCAATAAGTTATGGTAGTTCAAATACTTTTCTTTTGTTAGGCTTAATTAGCCTAACTAATTAGTTGAGACAAATAATTAATAATATATAATTTAGGGTATATTTAAATAATAACTAAATAGGTGGGACCCCTTGTCACTCCAATATTCATTTCTTTAATAATCATCAAAACATGAAGTATAATACCCCAAATATTTAATTCAAATATCCGCCTTGTAACTCCCATCCTCATATTAATAATAAAATATTTTAATATCAACAAAATAGAACATGACTATATCCAAAAATAACATTATATCCATGTTGTCCAAAAATCTGCCTAGGTATGCATTTGTTGTCCAAAATACTGTCAAAATAAAAAGACCGTCCTCAAAAGAAAATAACGTTAATCAACATTAAAAACCATATTTGTTGTGAGAGGAATTTTCCCTCTTTCAACTGCTTCCCTCTTTTGATCCCATCTTTTTATTTATCTTGTGCAATAACCTTCAATTGATCAGAACCTTGTGGGTGGAATGCATTGATGATGTGGGAACAATCATGTTTGAGATGGATATGAGAGGACATAGATTCAGAGGAATCTTTGGATGAATTGGAGGGAGTGGCCACTCCTTTTCCCTTATCTAGCTCTGGCTTGGGAACACTAGTTTTTAGCCTTTTGCTTGCATGAGAGGATTGTACCGGTGAAACAACACGATCAGCTTGGGAATTTGGATTTATTGGTGGTGGAGGAGGGGGTAATGGAAAAGGCACAGTATGAAAACCATGGTGATTAGCTACAGGTATGGACAATTTCTTGCCAACCATCATTGGCAAGTGGTTCTGGTTGCATAGACACATGAGGGGGAACATGAATACCAAAGAAATTTTGACGTGGCTAGAAAGGAGGCGTCTCAAGTATGGGTTGAAAAATTCCTTATCCAACTAGATTAAAAAACCCAGCTTGGAAAAGATGATTTATTTCTTACGGATCAACGTCAAAATGTATCGAAAATCATGGTCTTTTATGGCCTCTTTTCCAATTATTTCCTCTGCCTCTATTAGCACCTTTGCCATTGTTTCCTCTGCTAAAGAAACTCATCCTGAAGCAATATTCCAATCATGTTATGAAAAAATATTAACAATCCATGCATCAATACTCTACCTAAATAAAATAAAAAGGTTGGTGTTACACATAAAAAATACTCACTTTGATAGTGTCGCAAGTGTCGTCATTACAAAGGTCGCAAGTGTCGCATGTTGCTCACAAGTGTCGCAGGTGTCAAAGAAAGCATGCTGCCATGATGCCTATGTTGTGCCTATAATGATATGAGAAGGACACTTGAAACACCTCAAACATCTGATTTGGAAGAGGAGAAATGAGCCAGTAGGCTTACAAACCTTTAGCCATCTGAAAGCACCTCAAAAGATGAGCTTTTGAAGGAGAGCGCTCCCCTATAACTCTTATGGGAGCATCGACGCTCCCCCTTACACTGTCTGGGAGCATTATAAAGCTCCTCTGGCCCTTTTGAGGGAGCGCTATAGATTTTGAAAGCGCTGGCACCCCCCTAAATCCTACTAGGGAGCGCTACAACGCTCTGATGGCCCTTTTAAGGGAGCGCTACCTATTCTGGGCAGTAGTTAAGTTGTTGAGATGAATGGGGGAAGGATCCTTTCATTCTTGGAAGGCAGTTGGATTTGAATCCCTAGTCCAACCATGATCTTAGGGTAGATCCTCAACTGAAGGAGGAAAATCCTCACCTTCCCCAAGGATATCTCAAGTGGTTAAAGCCTCTCCAAGGCTATATAAGCAAGCTTTCTAATGGTGAAAGAGGACTGGAAAGAGAGAATCACACCAAACTTATGATCTCAT
>WSFP011486346.1:0-15442 GCA_009831015.1 Picea engelmannii | reverse complement strand
AGGATTGTTTTGTCTTATCAGGAGCATTTTGTAGAAGCTCATATATTCTCTCTTGGATTCATCTGATGTTATTCCAGATCTACATCCACTTTGTATCAGGCTCTTTCTTTTCATAATAATAAAGGTCAGATATATGCTTTTGGGTTCCATATCTTGTGTACTGGTTAGAACTTGTATTTTCATTGAGTATATCTTCATATATGTTCTTAACAACTAACTATAGCCCTAAGGCCAAAACATGAGAGACCAACTTGCAAACACACACAAACAAATAACAAGGCAATGTTGAGTTAGTCCAAGCGATGAAATTGGCTTGGGAACATTATAATGGTATCAGAGCTCTGATCCTCCCATCTTGTGAGGATTAGTGCATGCATAAATTCAGTGGCATTGATATGGGAAGACGGAGGAAATAGACAGGTGAGGCAAAATTCGATATGGAGGTTTTAGGTGAGGAAAGTGAGCCACAGGGTTTGGCAACCTTAACATAGGAACTATGTAAATCCATACACCAGACATAGAGTACCTTGGTAAACCACTTACATGAAAGACATGAGGAAAATCATAGGGGACAGGCCAAAATACTAGAGACCTTAAGGAAGGTAGATGAAAACCAAACAAGGATAGCAAAAATGTTGGTGGTCATGAATCACAAGCGGAAAGGTCTAGAATCTTATGCCATTAAGGAAACTAGTTGATCTCATGGAGGGAACAAGTATCAACATGAACATATTCCCAATCATCATTCTAAGTGAATCCATGGAGGGGGACCACCACAGGGACAGACTTGTAGCAAGACTACTCCTAGAGCATTTGTAATATACCTCAATTTCGTCATAAAAAAAATAAAAAATTTAGGGACATTGATTCTTTCCTTACGAGCAAAAAATTCAAAACAACTACAAGTACAAATGTCATCTCTAATCAGCTCTCACAGACTTAAGTTTTCCTTCCTCGTTTATATTCCTGAAGCTTCTTATGTAATATAGTAGTCATAAGAAGATCGAGGGATCGCCTCGCCAATCTTAGCCTCTCGCATTCCTTGAAAAATTTAACACCAATAATAAGTATTAATGGCATTCCAAAACATACTTACCTATTTTCAAATTACATGCTAGAATTATATATATATATATATATATATGCATCCACACTTATACGTATACGTATCTTCAATTACTAAACCCCTTTATGTAGATTTAAAGTCTTCCAATTATTACATTCCTTTATATATGTCCTTGCATATATCTCTAGGTGTCATGATTTATGCCATTAAGGCTTTTCATAGCTTATAGTTCTAGGCTACGAATGTTTTCCAAAAGGGTATCTCCTGAAGTCTTTAACGAAGTGTGTTCATCCCAACAATAATAATTTATGTATGAACATACCAGGGAACATGGAATACATGTTCCCAATGTAATTTCACTATACACGACCCAGTCTTGCTATAAAAGAGACATAGAACTTTAGTCTTAAATCTGGCCAACAAAAAAGATCGAACGAGTCTCACTCCTGTCCTCTCTAATGTTGATGGAGTGGGTCGTGTAACATTGGAGTCTGAGGTTAGTACCCCTACGTGCGAGTTGTATGATGAAATCCAACAGAACGTTACCCTAACTAAAATGAGAACTTGCCTTGCTAGTTACGAATAAAAAGTTTTGAGCCACTGTCCTCCTTTGCATTAACTCAGCGTGAGAAACGGGAAAGTGGTTCTCAGGGTCCCATTGAATCCTTCGTCAGTCGCTTCAATGGATGTCTACACAGAGTCCCTTGCAAGGCCTATTGCCTAGCCTTCGTGTCCACTGTTGGTTAGGCCACATCCCAAACACCACATGGAAAGGTACAGGTTCCTTAACTATATTGTCATTGTTCTTCTGAAAGACTCTAATGAGGTTTTGTTCCCTCCATTCGGTTGCATTACTCTGTGTAACCTTCTCCAAGGATGAAAGTGGAGAATCGAGTTGATGTATAAGTTGTGGAGAGATTCTTCATGACGAAAAACAAAACGGATGTTGTAATGCTCACTCGTCGTCTTCTCTAAACTGGGTAAGCATACTTCTCCATGAATGGATCTAAAACCTTTTTGAACATTCTCGGTACTTCGCCTTCTTGTCCTGACTTCAACGATCTTGTACCAGAATTTTATTAGGGATACAATATTTGATTTTACTCATAGGGTTTCTTTTGTTGTCCCTCTATTGTGTTGGTGTTGATACTCTGGAAGACTACGTGGATGTTTTAGACCACAACTTGCTTTAGTAGGGTAAAATTCACCCGACGTATTACATGTTAAACACCACAGTTCGATCAATCCTAATCATAACCCTCTGTGTGTACGTTTGTGTGGAGAGCCATTTGGGTTAGATTAACAGTTCTGATGTGGTAAAGATCAGGACATAGATGATTCGGTCTCAAGCATGACTCTCTGTGTATGTTATATTTTTTTAAGTGAAAAAAAAATCCTTTCGATATGATTTAATAACATTTATTTCCCCTATCAGGTACTATCGTGATCAATTTTGTTTGCAAGTCTACCAATCTATGTGCTCTTCTGAATCCCCAGTTGACTCTTACAACTCTAATTCTTTTGAAATATTTATGTATTTTCGTTTGACATCGAACCGTATATAAAAGATGGGGTTTTGTGTATTGGATACTTCTCTTTAAGACATACCCTGCAATATGTAATTATTTAAGGCTGTAGTTAAATTGGGTTATCATCTTTCATTTATTGTTGTCTGCTTTGTAAACACCGTTCGAAACCTGGTAATTTCGGTAAGGATGTTATCTCCGTATTTAAACTTCATTTACAAGATTTCCTTTCAGCAAAGATAGTCAGTCCTTATTAATTTTTGATGATGTCATTATCATATAGCGTTTTACTCTAGGTGTAAGATTTGAGTAATGCGTTCACCCTGTTCATAGCGCACGACCCATGCAAATTCGTATTCTCATGTAAAATATCATTTTCTTATTTCTTTTCATGAAGAGTTGGATTTATATGTTTTTGGTAGCCAATTTCTAATGATGGGACCCTGTTGTTGCGAGGGTACCCATCAGGAAGTTCTTAGACTACCCCCCTTTTAGCCTAGGGTGTTGGCTCAACTGAAACTTGAAAGGGAAAGACACAAGGTTCCCAAACCTCAAGTTAAGTGAAATTCTGCATAAACCTTTCCTATCATTAATCATTCTATTGCAAAATGCTAAAACTGATTTGTATTTATTTAAAGGGACTTCAACCATGCACAGTCCCAAATAAAGGCCCCTGCCATGCGCACAAAAAGGTATTCAGTTTTCATTTCACCACTCTCAAAGGAGGCCCTAGGTTTTCTATGGGTTGATACAATTCTCAAACCAGAATGTTATCATCGAGGGTGAAATATATTCATTCAAATGTTACCCTATTTTCTTTAACTCTGTACCTCTAAATTTAAAGGAAGGGTATGAGGATCAAACCTTATTACTGTGTAGGATAAATGACTGGTATATATAGAAGATGGTTGTAGCCTTATTCAAGTTGTATAGTTGGTTTTTATATGGGAATATACACAATCTCTTCATTCAAAACAATGGATCTATTATATAATTTTTTGGTGGGATGAATAGCAATACGTATCTTTGAATAGTGATTCAGTCTTGGCTCCTTCCAGTTTTTACTCTGGTTCTTACAAATAAATTCAAACGATTTCTGGTTTAATCTTGTAGGTTTACATTTTCGAGTATTACTTAAGGAATATATGATTCAAGGGTAATACTCTTTACTGAAGGAATATATGATTTCTATGCGATCTTCTAGCCCATTCATTTATTATTTTTCTTCAGAGGTCATCATTTGTGACTAGGCAGACTAATCGCTCTCCATCCTTTCATTTCCATGAAGTTCAACTATGACTAGTTAGGTTGTTCTTTTTCATTATTTCATTTTCCAGAAAATGCATTTATGATTAATTAGACTATTTGTCTTCCATTATGTTTCACACCTGTTAAGTATACATATATCAGGCATTTAAAATGAGTCATGCAATTTGTATGGTTATCTATACAAATATATATTTATATATATATATGCACACATAGTTATTTCCTATTGTATAATCATTCCAACAGTAATTTAATTCGATAGAACAAATCGCCCAGAATTAAGAGATAATCCACAGGGAGATGCTTGTATGCATAGGTATGTAAAAGTTTTAAATCCTATAATTACTTCTAGAATAACATCTGCACAATCATATATTCAAAAAAAAAAAAAACAGATATACATATGAGACATTGATCTAGTGGTGATCTCTAGCATAATATAATGAAATAGTATTCTATTTAACACGGCTATGTTTTCTAATAAATTACCAAACCTCAATTTCCATCTGGTCAAGATACTTAAAAAAAATTTCTCGACAGTTAACAATTTAAATTGTATGGGTTTACCCTACATTTCATTTCATTCCTTTAGAATTATATAAAACAGAGTACTCCATTCATTCTTAAATAGATGCAATTTGATCAGTCAATAATTCATCACGACATGCAAACAGAGAAGGAGAAAGTATACGTATCTGAAACAGTTGGCGGGAAGACAAAGGGAACAACCACGTTCCTCCCAACCGTAGAATAGGGCAGCCAAAATCACTTGTCATGTTCAGCTCCTAGCCTGACCATGAATACATGAGGGATAACTCGGAACTCCTCCTCAACAATGTTCTTCTACTTCAGAAATATTCCTCTTGCCTCACACTCAGCCAGTAGTGTTCATAACAACAAGCAATTACTAATACCTTTTCCTAACATACTCCTCCTTGCCTCACACTTCAGAAAACAGTGTTCATAACAAGAGGTAATTCCTTTCCCAGCATACTCCTCCTTGCCTCACACTTCAAAAAACAGTGTTCATAACAACATGAGGTAATTCCTTTCCCAGCATACTTCTCCTTGCCTCACACTTCAAAAAAAAGTGTTCATAACAACAAGAGGTAATTCCTTTCCCAGCATACTTGGCAGTGTTCTGCCTCTTCGCATATGCTATTTAAAACCATATGTTTGCCTAGGTCTTTTTCCCTCCTTGGGAATTTTCGCAACTTTCTAAATCCTTGATTTTAAGGGGCTTCCAATGGCCAAATACTTGATTTTCCACTTGTAACAAACATCCCTAAGGTAGTTACAACATGTTCCCCACTCATGGAGTAATGGTCAGTTGATTTTAACATGGATGTTTCATTTGTCCTCCTGCAATAAATATAAAATATTATGTTTTCATACACGTGTCATAGTCAATTAGTTAGTTGTGTCAAATTAGATCTCTACCGAATAGTCATAATAATTAATTACAATTTACCAAATTCGAAATTCAGAATTGCCAAAAATGGAAAAAAAAAATCCCAAATTCGAATTTACCAAAAATGGATTAATTTTCCTAACAATTTTCCAATTCAAAAATAATTTATTTTTGGGGATGTCACATCCTTTCCCCCTTCAATAAAACACTCTCCTCGGTGTTCGTTCCTTTATTGGAATAGAATTGGATGAGATTTCCGCAAATCTCCCTCCAACTCCCAAGTGGACTCCTCGGTACTAAAGTGCTTCCATTGCACTTTTACCTGGGTGACGACTCTTGTTCCGAAGTACTTTTTCTCTCTGATCTAGAATGCGTAGAGATTCCGCTTGGAACTCGTCTTCTGGTTCTGTCTACATTAAGGTCCAATTGATCATATGAGTCGAGTTATGAACATAATTCTTTAACAAAGAAACATAAAACACATTATGAAATTTTAGATTGGTACGATGTGCAAGTTGATATGCCACGGGTCCAATTCGAGATAAGATCTCGAAGGACCCACACAACCATGGTGCCAACCTGGCACTTTTCCCTAGTTTTTAGTGAACTTGTTTAGGATTTGACTTTTAAGTAAACATGATCTCCCACTTGAAACTCCAAGTGTCTTCTCTTCTAGTCTGCATAACTTTTTTGTTTGTCCTGTGTCACTTTAAAGTTCTGTCGTACCTGTCTTATTGTGCTTTCCTTTTCTTGAAGTATCTCTGGTCCAACCATAAGTCTGTCAACCGGGTTGTCATAGCTAATTGAATTCATACACTTTTTTCCATACAGTTTCTCCAAGGGGCTTAACTTAGCCGAAGTCTGGTACCCATTGTTATATGCAAATTCTACCAAGTGTAGGTAGTCTTCCCACTTGCTTGGATTTGTTATTACATACATGCAGAGCATATCCTCCACAATTTGGTTTTTTCTTTCAGTTTGTCCATCCATTTGCGGATGATAACTCGTACCGAAATTCAAATTAGTATTTATCCCTGCAAATAGTTCTTTCCAAAAAACAGATGTAAATTTTACTTCTCTATCTGATATGACCATTTTAAGAATACCATGTAGTCTAAAAAATCTCTATCATAAATATTGCAGCGATGTTTATAGCTTTAAAAGTAGACTTTACAGGAATAAAGTTTGCAGACTTACTGAGTTTATTGATTATAACCATAATAGAGTCATTCTATTTCTGAGTTGTAGGCAAACTTGTAATAAGTCTAGCGATATGGTCTCCCATTTCCATTATGGTACTAGTAATGGTTGTAGTAGGTCGGCTAGATGTTGATGTTCGGCCTTAACCTGCTGACAATCTTGGCACCTAGACAAGTATTCTGTTGTTTCTCCCTTCATGTTAGGCCAAAATAAAAGTTTTCTAAGTGTTGTTATCATTTTCTGGTATCCTCAATGACCAGAATATGGTTTCTTATGCACTCCATCCAAATTGTTAACTTTAATTCTGTCGAATCTGGTATGCATATTCTGTTTCCTTTTTTTTAAATTGTAGTAGACCATTTTTATCACTACTCGGTTTTATTTTGTTTGAGTTTTTCGTAGTGTCTTGTAATTCCGCCATTGTCTTAGTGTAATTTTTGTCATTATTACCGCGGCCTTTATCCTTAGTTCAGTGTCTCTTTCTGTCCTACTAAAGTTTATTTTGAACAGCCGAGGAACTCTTCTGCTTGAAGCATCAACTACTTTATTTTCCTTTCCCTTGATATGTCTTATCTCAGGTGAACTTTGTAATGTCCATATCCGGTTCAAAATGTTGTTTTGTTTATGTCCTTATCCTTTATCCTAACTTAGTGGTAACCAGATTGTAAATCCAACTTCGAAAAGATCTTTTCCCCACCTACTGGGTTGAACTGATCATTTATCCGAGGTGAGGGGTACTTGTAATAGTCATCTTTGTATTTATACTTAAGTGTCTTTGCATATCAATCTAATACTATTTTGTTCTTTTCTAACCAATCCATTCCGATATTCACATCATAAGATCCTAGTGGTAAGATGTTCAGATTTGTTCTTATGTCTTGATCATTTAAACTGATCTCATAATTAGAAAAATATCCACCACTTTCCTTTTAGTTCCTGTTGCTAGTTGTACCAGCCATGATTTTGCGTTTTTCATTTTCTTAGGCTTATTTGGCTCTACCACACTAGGAGTGATATAACTTAACATAGCTCCAAGATCCATCAAAACAAAAATTCGGGTGTTATTGATTTTACCTTCGATTTCCACCACAAAGGACTGGTGGTCATCTTTGTCAGCCATCCACGGCTGCATTTATCCGATGTAGGGTTCTGCCCATGTCACTGGTCGTCGAGGCCTCCTTCAAATTATAAATAGTATCTCTGTTTGTTGAATTGAAACGTAGACAATTCCTCCTTAAATGAGGTTCTCCACATTCCTAGCACTTTAATGGTTCGTGGGGGCTGTCCCTGAACTTCTTTGTCCCCAAATTTTCCGGTTTACTGCTGCCTTGCATATTCAAATGGTTGAAGTGAATATATTTTCTCGAAAATCTTTTTGTTGCATTTCAATAAGGAGCTGGTTGGTATCCCTTCTTCCACTGGTTCACTCGATTTTGTTTCTTATCCTTCTAAGCTTTGGGAATCTCTACCTGTTGTTTATAATGGTCGTAGCACATTCATGATTTCCTGAATACTTCACTCAAGTATTTGGGGTTGTCAAACTCAATTCTATCCCTATAGGACTATGGTAAACAACTTAAGAATCACTGGATTTTTACCTTATCCTCCCAGATGTATGGTACGAACCTTAGTAGTTCCAAAAATTTATTTATAAGGTCCTCGATTATCATCTGTCCAAGTCGTAATTCGTAAAATTCTTTCGTTTTCCTTTCATAATAGCTTTCGGAAAGGTACTGTTTCTTGAAATACTTCTTAAAGTCAGACCATTCCAACTGTTTCTCCTTTAGGCCCTTGGCCAACTTCAGGTCTTGCCACCAAATGTTGGCCTTCCCTTTCAAATTGTAGATGGCCATTCTGACCTTCATGTTTCTGGAATAGTTGTAGATCTGGAAGTATTTTTTGATGTCTAACAACCATGCCTCAGTTTCTTCTCCTGTCCTAGATTCTGCATCAAAGGTAGTTGGTTTAATCTTTTTAAATTCTCCTTCAAGGTGATCTAATTGTTTGCTTTTTCTGTCTGTTATAGTTTTGTCTTCAGTTGAATGTGTTCCTTCAGAAAAACTGTCTCCTTTTTCTGTTTCCTGTCGAGAGTTCTTGGAGGCCCTTTTTATGACCTCTTCATCATGGTTATCCTCCTTTGGTCTTTTATTGGTCATTATGCTACGCAACAAGACTTCATTTATCTCTTGTTGTTCTTGCTGTGCTTTCTTCAATTTCTCATTGTCTGCTTTGAAAACCTGCAGCTCAACAATAAGATTCCTCATTGTTTCTAGTACTTTCGTAGGAGAGCTTCCATCACTATTCTGTCTTGGATCTCCATGAGGTCCCTGTTCTGGATTTCCTTCCATTCTGATTTCTGCATCATTCTGATTTGCCATAATTCACACAAAACATAAAAGGTTTTCTCTCTATAACGAAAGGGTTTATTAGTTTTTCATAAATCAAAATATATTCTAAGCAACCAAATGGGACCTGTTCAGGTCTAGTGTTGCAACCTTTTTCTCTGATACCATATGTAACATACCTCAATTTCATCATAAAAAAATAAAAAATAAAAATTTAGGGACATTGATTCTTTCCTTACGAGCAAAAAATTCAAAACAACTACAAGTACAGATGTCATCTCTAATCAACTCTCACAGACTTACGTTTTCCTTTCTCATTTATATTCTTGAAGCTTCTTATGTAACATAGTAGTCATAAGAAGATCGAGGGACAGCCTCACCAATCTTAGCCTCTCGCATTCCTTGACAAATTTAACACCAATAGGAAGTATTAATGGCATTCCAAAACATACTTACCTATTTTCAAATTACATGCTAGAATTATATGTATATATATAGATCCATCCACACTTAAAAGTGCACGTATATTCAATTACTAAACCCCTTTATGTAGATTTAAAGTCTTCCAATTATTGCATTTCTTTATATATGTCCTTGCATATATCTCTAGGTATCATGATTTATGCCATTAAGGCTTTTCATAGCTTATAGTTCTAGGATACAAATGATTTCCAAAAGGGTATCTCCCGAAGTCTTTAATGAAGCGTGTTCATCCCGACAGTAATAATTTATGTATAAACATACCAGGTAACATGGAATACAGGTTCCCAATATAATTTCTCTATACACGATCGAGTCTTTCTACAAAAGTGACATAGAACTTTAGTCTTAAATCTAGCCAATAGAAAAGATTGAATGAGTCTCACTCCTGTCCTCTCTAACGTTGAAGGAGTGGGTCGTATATCGTTGGAGTTTGAGATTAGTTACCCTCCGTGTGAGTTGTATGATGAAATCAAGCAGAACGTTAACCTAACTAAAACGAGAACTTGCCTTGCTAGTTACGAATAAAAATTTTTGATCCACCATCCTCCTTTGCATTAACTCGGCATGAGAAACGGGAAAGTGGTTATCGGGGTCGCATTGAATCCTTCGTCAATCGCTTTAATGGATGTCTGCATAGAGTCCCTTGCGAGGCTTGTCACCTAGCCTTCGTGTCCACTTCTTGTTAGGCCACATCCCAAACATCACATGTCAAGATATAGGTTCCTTAATTGTCTTCTCATTGTGCTTATGAAAGAGTCTAATGAGGTTTTGTTCCCTCCATTCGGTTGCATTACTCTACGTAACCTTCTCCAAGGATAAAAGTGGAGGATCGAGTTGACGTATAATTTTTGGAGAGATTCTTCATGACAAAAAATAGAATGGATGATGTAATGCTCACTGGTTGTCTTCTCCGAACTGGGTAAGCATACTTCTCCATTAATGGCTCTAAAACCTTTTTGAACATTCTCGGTACTCCGCCTTCTTGTCTTGACTTCAATGATATTGTATAGGAATTTTATCAGGGATACAGTATTTTCTTTTACTCATAGGGTCTCTTTTGTTTTCCCTCTATTCTGCTGGTGTTGAGCCTCTGGAAGACTACGCGGAATTTTTAGTCCACAACTTGCTTTAGTAGGGTAAAATTCACCTGGTGTATTGCATGTTAAACACCACAGTTGGCTCAATCCTAATCATAACCCTATGTGTGTATGTTTGTGTGGAGAGTCATTTGTGTTAGATTAACAGTTCTAATGTGGTAAAGCTCAGGACATAGATGATTCAGTCTCAAGCATAACTCTCCGTGTATGTTATATTTTTTTAAGTGAAAACAAAATTCTTTTTATATGATTTAAGAACATTTCTTTCCCCTATCGGGTACTATCGCGATGAAGTTTTTTTGGAAGTCTAACAATCTGTGTATTCTTCCAAATCCCCAGTTGACTCTTATGACTCTAATTCTTTTGAAAGATTTATGTATTTTCGTTTGGCATCGAACCATATATAAAATATGGGGTTCTGTGTATTGGATAATTCACTTTAAGACATACCTTGCAATATGTAATTATTTAAGGCTACAATTAAATTGGGTTATCCTCTTTCGTTTATTGTTTTTTGCTTGGTAAACACCATTCAAAACCTGGTAATTTAGGTAACGATGTTATCTCCGTATTAAAACTTCACTTACAAGATTCCTTTCAGTAAAGACAGTCGGTCCTTATTAATTTTTTATGATGTCATTACCATATAGTTTTTTACTCTATGTGTAAGATTTGAGTAATGCATTCATCCTATTCATAGTGCACGACCCATGCAAATTAGTATTCTCATGTAAAATATTATTTTCTTATTTCTTTTCCTGAAGAGTTGGATTTATATGTTTTTGGTAGCCAATTTCTAATGATGGGACCCTGTATTTGTGAGGGTATCCATCAGGAAGTTCTTAGACTACCCCCCTTTCATCGTGGGGTGTCGGCTCAACTGAAACTCGATAGGGAAAGACACCAGGTTGTCAAACCTCAAGTTAAGTGAAATTCTGCATAAACCTTTCCTATCATTAATCATTCTATTGCAAAATGCTAAAACTGATTTGTATTTCTTTACAGGGACTTTAACCATGCACAGTCCCGAATATAGGCCCCTACCATGCACACAAAAAGGTACTTGGCTTTAATTTTGCCACTCTCAAAGGAGGCCCTATGTTTTCTAAGGGTTGATACAATTCTCAAACTAGAATGCTATCATCGAGGGTGAAATCTATTCTTTCAAACGATATCCCATTTTCTTTAACTCTGTACCTCTAAATTTAAAGGAAGGGTATGAGGATCAAACCTTATTACTGTGTAGGATAAATGACTGGTATATATAGAACATGGTTGTAGCCTTATTCAATTTGTATAGTTGGTTTTTATACGAGAATATACACAGTCCCTTCATTCAAAACAATGGATTTGTTATATAATTTTTTTCTGGGATGAATAGCAATACATATCTGTGAATAGTGATTCGGTCTTGGCTCCTTCTAGTTTTTACTCGAGTTCCTACAAATAAATTCGAACGATTTTTGGTTTAATCCTGTAGCTTTATGTTTTCGAGTATTACTGAAGGAATATATGATTCGAGGGTATAAATTCTTTACTTCAAATAACTTACTAATGTATCATTTTATTTCCATCTTTTCTATGCAATCTGCTAGCCCATCCATTTATTATTTTCCTTCTGAGGTCATCATTTATGACTAGACAGACTAATTGCTCTCCATCCTTTCATTTCCATGAAGTTCAACTATGACTAGTTAGGTTGTTCTTTTTCATTATTTCATTTCCCAGAAAATGCATTCATTATTAATTAGATTATTTTTCTTTCATTATGTTTCACACCTATTAAGTTTACATATATCAGGCATTTAAAATGAGTCATGCAATTTGTATGGTTATCTATATATATCCACACACATATATCTAGTTATTTATATATATCCGCACACATAGTTATTTCCTATCATATAATCATTCCAACAGTAATTTAATTCGGTAGAGCAAATCGCCCAGAATTAAGAGATAATCCACGGGGAGATGCCTGTATGCATAGGTATGTAAAATTTTTAAATCCCATAATTACTTCTAGAATAGCGTTTGCACAATCATATATTCAAAAAAAAAAAAACTAGATATACATATGAGGCACTGATCTGGTGGTCATCTCTAGCATAATATAATGAAATAGTATTCTATTTAACACGGCTATGTTTTCTAATAAATTATCAAACCTCAATTTCCATCCGGTCAAGATACTTAAAAAGGTTTTCTTGACATTTAACAATTTAAACTGTAGGGGTTTACCCTACATTTCATTTCATTCCTTTATAATTATATAAAATAGAGTACTCAATTTCATTCTTAAACAGATGCAATTTGTTCAGTCAATAATTCATCATGACATGCAAACAGAGCAGGAGAAAGTAGACGTATCTGAAACAGTTCATGGGAAGACAAAGGGAGAAACCACGTTCCTCCCAATCATAGAACAGGGCAGCCAAAATCACTTGTCGTGTTCACCCCCTAGCCTGAACATGAATACATGAGGGATAACTCGGAACTCCCCCTCAACAATATCGTTCAACTTCAGAAATATTCCCCTTGCCTCACACTCAGGAAATAGTGTTGATAACAACAAGCAATTAGTAATAACTTTTCCCAACATACTCCTCCTTGCCTCACACTTCAAAAAACAGTGTTCATAACAGCAAGAGGTAATTCCTTTCCCAGCATACTCCTCCTTGCCTCACACTTCAGAAAACAATGTTCATAACAATAAGAGGTAATTCCTTTCCCAGCATACTTCTCCTTGCCTCACACTTCAAAAAATAGTTTTCATAACAGAAAGAAGTAATTCATTTCCCAACATACTTGGTAGCGTCCTGCCTCCTCACATATGCTATTTAAAACCATATTTTTCCCTAGGTCTTTTTCCTTCGGGAATTTTCGCAGCTTTCTAAATACTTGATTTTCAGGGGTTGTCAATGGCCAAATCCCTAAGTTTCCACTTGTAACAATCATCCCTGAGGTAGTTCCAACATGTTCCCCACTCATGGAGTCATGGTCAGCTGATTTTAACATTGTTGTTCCATTTGTCCTCCTGCAATAAATATAAAATATTATGTTTTCATACAAGTGTCATAGTCAATTAGTTACAATTTACCAAATTCGGAATTTGGAATTGCCAAAAATGGCAAAAAATTCCCAAATTCGAATTTACCAAAGATGGAATGATTTTCCTAACAATTTTCGAATTCAAAAATAATTTATTTTTGGGGATGTCACAACATACTTACCCTAATTCACAAATGAACCCGCACAACCCAACCATATAGATGAGCTTGATGACATGTTTGATCAACATTCCAGGGAGTACAACTCATTGCGCTTACGAGTTCATAGATAGATCACCCTAGATCAGTTATGTGGAATAAAATTCAGAAACAAGCCCAGGTCATACCAAAGGAGAATCTATAAGTTTGAGCACATGGCTGGGAAGATGGATATTCCCTTATTTGATGGTTTGGCCAAGATGACCACACACGTGTGGGTACAAAAACTAGACACTTAGTTGTAGCTTAACCCTATGAAGGAGATGAAAGCCATAAAGTTTTCCACCATGTACTTTGATGGAAAATATCATGATTGGTAGTATCATCGATTGACCACACTTGGCCATAATCAGATAGTGGCATAAACAGACTTTACTTAGAGGCTCATTGACAAGTTTGACCACGGGGATCTAGAGCTACATTTCAGGGAACTCACACAACTGAGATAAACCTGAGCACAAGAGGTGTGTATTGAGGATTTACAAAGGCTAGTAGTCATGGTGTAGGACGTGTCATAGTCTAGACTCATGATTCTCTTCACTGAGCATTTGATGGAACCCTTGAAGGATGGTAACTAGAGGACGTGAGATCTAGGCCAAGCTACAAAACCAAAACTTTTTCCTAGACCACCTCTAAACAATGGAGGGAGAGTCCAAAGACCTCCAACGAACCCAGGAGGAAGAGACCAAGGGGTTTTGACAGGGGAAGAGGCATGGAACCCATCCCACAAGTGCATGGGTCATGTCCAAGTTCATTAGATTGAGGTGACATCACATAATGAAGAGGTTGAGGATTTTGGCCACATCCAAAACATGGAGGAAGACACCACTGAAACTGCAGAGGAGGAGGCTACAGGTCACGAAAATGTAGCAGAGGAGATATCTACATTGGCATCCATCAGTGGGGTACCCAAGTACAACACCTTCATGATGAGAGGAGTCTTGCGCGGGGAAAAGGTGTCAGTGCTCATTGATGGGGGTGCTTCTAACAACTTCATTGAATCAACATTGCCTTAGAGGAGGCATATACCCACAGTTGAGTTTGAAGGATTCAAAGTGGAGGTAGCAGGAGGAAGCACCATGCCATGTAACAGGTACATTCCATGGATGAAGCTTAGAGTGGGTAGGCATGATTTAGTAGATGATGTTTATGTGATGGACCTCCTTGACACAAATATAATCCTTGGGGTACAATGGCTAAATACATTGGGGACTATCACCACCAACTAGAAGACCATGGAGATGTCTTTCACAGAGGAGAGTGGAAGAAAGGTATTCCTCAGAGACATGACAGGAAACACAGTCGGGGAAGTGACAACGAATTGGATGGAGGCCATTTTTAGGAGAGAGGAGATTATGTATGTTGTTGATGGCATGTACATGCATGACATGTGTTGCTAACACTATAACATAAGGATAGTTGATTGTTTCTAACATATAACTATTCTACACCTTGAAAGCTTTTCCAAATTACACTCCATCATAAATTGTTCTACAACAAGAAAATTTATTGAAATCTATTTAAAAAAAAAATCCAATATACAAAATTATTTTAATTTAAATTTATATTATTTATATACATAAATAAAATTTAAAAATATATTATTTAAAAATTAATTATTATACATTTTAATCTTAAAATAAATAAATTGTAAATTTTTAATATTAATAAAATATATAAAATAACCCATCAACATCACTACTCATTACTTTACACAATCCATGATCTAAATCACAAGTTATAAATTATAAATATTATTAAAATATAAAAAACAAG
>WSFP011486343.1:0-15443 GCA_009831015.1 Picea engelmannii | reverse complement strand
AGTAACCAAAGAGATGGTGGTAGGCGGTGATATCTCCGGTATCCTATACATCTTATTGCCTAAAGTGATAATAACAACACAAGGCCTGGACTCATACACAACATGTCACTTCCACAAGTATGGTTGGCCTAATAATACATCAGAAACATCCAGAGGAGCAATGTCACATAATACCTCATCCGTGAAGGGCTTGATGCTGTAGGGATGGCGACATTGTCGACTGATGCGGAGGTCCCGTCCTTGTTGCAACCACCCAATGGTGTATGGTTGTGGGTGTGCTATGGTCGGCAAGACCAACCACTTCATAACCTCTACCGAGATGAGGTTCTTCTGGCTCCCGCTGTCGACAATGAACAACAATGGGGAACCCTTTACCCACATCTTGGAATGGAAGAGATGCTCTACCTCCTCTAGATTTTTTGGTTCCTCCTTCTGGATCTTCGTGGTGGAAATGGTGGCGTTGGGCTCTGCATCGATAATTTTATTTCCTCTGTCATTCCCCTTGTCAGGTTCTAATTCAAAGTCGGAGCATGCATCCGATTCAGAAGCCTTCAACTCGACTACCAGTGACTGCTTGGCTCGACACTCACTTGTGTTGTGAGTGGGTCTCTTATGGAACTCACACCACTTCCCCATGTCCTTTTTTGGCTTCGTGGTGTTGTTCTTTTCTTTTGGATTTGGCGGGTTGTCCTGGGCTGCCTTGCCTTGGCTTGGTCATTTGTTTTTTGGTTTGGGAGTACCATTCTCATGCTTCTGATTTGCAGACCCAAAGTCTCGCTTCTTCTGTTTGAACTTCTGCTCAATCATGGCAGCATATCGGTATGCCACACCAAGTGAGGAGATGTCGAGGAACTCCATTTCCTCCTGAATGTATCTGTGTAGACAACTGTGATACTTTAACACCAAATGTTTCTCTGAATCTTTGATACCCAACTTTGTGCATAGGGTATGAAATAGATTCGTCATCTCATGCACATCTTGGTCCCTTTGCTGCTGCAACGTAGTCCATTGTATGTATTTGTCCTCATAGCTCCCCACAGGATAATATTGTTCCATGATGGTGTCTCGGAAATAATTCCAAGTGGGTGTGGCCGAGAAAAAAGAGGGTTCTCCCTCACCCTCTTTCTCCAAGTAGGTTTCCCACTAGTCCTTGACATGGGGGGTGGCTTTGAGGAGTGAGAAAATAATCTTTTCTCGGTCAGAAAAGTCATGAACCAAGAAATATCCTTCTAACATATTCAACCATCTATCTATGGCATATACATCTATTTGGCTGTCAAATATGGGAATGTCAAAGTTTACTTGTACCTTAAAAGGAGTGGCACCTCTAGAGTGGCTACTGGATGTCGATGCACCGCCAGTCAGAATCCGTTGAAGAATCTAGGCAAAGTTGTCCATCATCGCGTTCCTTTGTTTCTCGAGGGCCTCCTCTAGCAACATTTTTATAGGATCTCCTACTCCCTCATCTTTATTTTCTTCCCCATGGGCAGTCGTCGGGGTTTGCGAGGCTGATCTTGCAAAGGTTCAACCAGATCAAGCCCCAACTCCTTATACCCCGATCTCGTTGGGGACATGCAAACAAGGATCGAGAATGAGCAGACCGCTCTGATACCACTGATCCGAATTTATGTAGGAACACAATGAAATACATAAATACACATAAACACAGAGATGCAGCGGAAATAAGACTTCATTTCATTAATAACAAATGACTGAAATATGTTTACAGACAGAATGGAAATAAACTAGCTAGGGCGTTGGTAGCTAGTTTATCTAACCCTCCTCTGCAAGGGTCCATGGGGGGCACCTCAACCCCCTATAATGATTTCCCTTATGGCGGGGGTCATATACCTCCATCATCCCCCTTTCTAGGCGGCACTCCCCAACAACCCGTCTGGTCGAACATGAACTACATCTTGTTCAGAGCAGGTAGTCAAAAACTTTCTTCCAACACCATGTCGGTGGGCTCTTTGTTGTTCTCTTTTTTCGGCATGTTTGGTAACAACGCATTCTTGTCAGCTGTCATCTCGGCTGGGGGAAACCCTGGTTTTGGATCAAAAAATCCTGTGTAGGGTACTATTCCTGCACAAGGGGAGGAAACCTCTCAAGGACCCTGAAATTTGTGGCAGGGATCAATTCCCTCGTCAGGGATGTTGACCAAGGGCAACCCCTTCCATGGCCAATGGATCCCTGGGAAAGGCTCAGTACCTATGCTTGTTGGATCGGCATGGGTCAACCCTTTCCAGAAAATTTGGAACACAACGTTGGGAGAAATCCCTTCCCCTCTCTCAACGTCCAATTACAGGAGTCAACTGATGATGTCTCAACAAGTGCAGTATTTGTACGCTGGACACAACCATGGTATTTACTAGAACCCTGGTCAGCAGCCTAACTTTTCCTGGAAACCTAGTTCTAGAAAAAATCCAGGCTCATTTCCTCCTATACATACTCAAAAACCCAAGCTATATTTTCTGGCAACATTACATTTTCCAAACTTGTCAAGATTTTTAAACGACCCAATCTGTCACAATCCGTGTTGGCCTCCTATGCCGACCAAGTTGCCCTTGGACATTCCAAAGTTTTAAGGTAAGCCTAATGAAGATCCATGTGATCATGTGACCACCTTTCACCTATGGTGCTCATCCAACTCATTGAGAGATGACTCCATCCAGTTGCATCTATTTCAACACACTCTTATCATGAGTGCCACGAAATGTTACATCGAGCTTGACTGCTCAAGATATTCCACTTTTGGAAAATTGGCAATGGTTTTTCTAAACCATTTTAAAATACCCATGAGATACGATGCTGGAACCGGATTGATGGAAAAATTTGAGCAAACAAAGGTTGACCATATCTGAGATCACATATGAGAATGGTGATGTCGAACGAGTTTGATAAAAGTACTAGTTCCACCAACATTCCTGTTGGAGTGGTTCCTTAAGTCTTTGGTACCCCAGTTATCCAAAGACGTTGCAATGTGAGGAGTGTTTTCCGAGGAAGAAGAGATAATGAGAGATCAATAGCTAGAACTGATATACTCTCAGTCTGGTTTACTTTACAAAGTTTTAACATATGCACCACAGTCCATTCTCGACAAGACCAGACAGAAGTCTGGACCAAATGTCGATGGTATCGTTGGTTCAACACAAGCAAAGCCCGTTGATCAACTATCAAATCAATTACAACAATTTTTGATATAGCATACAGCGGTCAGCCAAACCACTGGTTTGGATTCTCCCCCTACTAAAATGTCAGATGTACATAGTGTGCAATCGAAAAACCCGAAGGCCAACTAGAAGGCCGACGAAAATAAGAAACAATGAAATAAGGGTAAGGGGGATAAGAAACCCACCAATAATGTTTGCAGGGGAAACATAGAGAAAACAAAGTCGAAGTGTCAGTGTAACATTTGCATGGAGGACCACCTGACTCATTTGTGCCCTTGGCTTGTGGAGGCCCAGAAGTTATTGGCGCAGTAGCAGCCTATTGTGTTGTTGGCACAAGGGAAGACCTAGGGTTCAACTCTAAGAGAACACCAACAATCCCTAACTACTGGCCCTTTCAGCAACACCTGCGAAGCAAGTGCATTCTCACCCGAAGCAGTTATGGGGGATTGCAGGATAGAGATATCTACAACCAAAGGGAATATCAAGTGGATCTAATACAAAAACAACACATTAATCATATATCAAGTACTCTCTTAGATCTACTCCACACAACTATCTATCGTATCTAACACAGTAATGCAATAGAAGTATATCAAATGAAAAAGAACAAAGCATCAATCACACATGACATAAGATATACGTGGTTCACCCTCTCTCTAGGGCTATGTCCACAGAATTGTGCTTTATAATATATTAAGATGAAGCATATAGTTCTTGCATGTGCTCTTAGCTAGCAGGTCTTCCTTCTTCTCCTCTTTGTCTCTCCCCTTCCTACGCACCCATCTGAAGGACTAATCTTCGCACCCAGTTGAATATCTTACAATACCAGAAGGCTCTCACACTTAACACTTCTCTCTCACACAACAATAATAACTCGCATCAATAAAAAAACTAGAAAAAACCCCATTTCCTCATCTAGGTTCCTATTTATACATTGCAATAGCTCAATGACATCCTTAGGCCAAAACCTAGGTGTCAAAACCCTAGATATCAAAACCCTAGGTGTATAAAACCCTAGGTCAAATTGACCCATGTTTTCAAGGCTTTTCCAGCCTGTCTTTCCTTCCTTCTCATGTGGTGATTCAAAGAATCCAACGATGACTTTTTCCGCTTGTTGAGTTGTCCACAATCCTTCTTCCTTGTTGATCTGTCATCCTCGATCTCCTCGTCCAATGACTTGCTTTATCTTACTTTGCTCCATCTTTTCTACTCTTTTTCTCACTTCGACCCAGTAACAGTCACTATGTCTTCTGCGCAGTTCACATTTCTCCTTTTCTTCCTTGATTTATGCTTGCTTCCATACCCAAGGGCCAACATGTGTTAACGAACCCATTTCCACATGGGAAAAATTTAAATCAAGCCTCTTCGAACGCAGATGGGGGCATCAGGGACCCCCTTCATCATCTAGTAATTCCTCGACCTTGAATGTTTATATGTTGAAAGGTGATGCCCACATAGCGACTAGGACACACAATTACGGAATGCCAAACACTTCTGAGAAGGGTAATGAAGTCGAAAACTCATATGTTCCTCTCCATATCAAGAAGACGTTCGGCAAAACAATGACATGCATCCTGAAAGGGGCATTCAAGAAAGATTCCCATAAACCAAATGTGAGGGCCGCCCAGAACTACTTTGTGGTGGAGGATTTTTCACAAACCCCTTATTCAATGTCTTCTTTGGAGGTCCTCCAGAGATTCCCTTCATATAGAAAGGCTCTGTTAGCTACCTTAGGATTCGCTGAGACTTGTAATCCGAGAATGATCATGCTTGATACGACTGACTTGAAGCCTCATCTCCCATACCACGTCGCATTTCATATAGTAGTGGCTTACACCACGAAATCTTTTACCTGGAACATTTTTCGCACGATGGTTGATGAGGGTGCCTCGACATGCGTGATGTCGCTAGTATGTTGGAAGGCCATTGGCGAACCCATTTTGTCTCCGTCATGCACCTACTCTTCTTACCGCTTTTGATGGTCATTTATTCAGACCACATGGAATCATTCCTTCTTTCGTCATGCAGATAGGAGGAAATACCATGTGCATAGAAGTTGAAGTGGTCGATGTGCCTCTCGACTAAAATATCTTTTTAGGAAGGAATTGGACCTATGCTATGCATGCAGTGGTCGCCACAGTTTTTTGGGTCTTGTTGTTTCTACATGAGGGTCGGATCGTGTCCATTGATCAGTTGTCTTTCTCTCGTCCTAACCCTTTGTCGGAGGCATCCACGATCCTAATGATTGATAATCCACAACCCAATGTTGTCAATGTAAGGTTTGATTTGTGCTCAACATTGATGGGTACCTTTGATTACCCGCCTTTTTCCGATGATGTCTGTTGCACCTCTTCCACCACCTTAGTGAGAAAAATAGAGGTGCTTGCAAGCTCAGTTGGGTCTACTGAGCAGGACAACTGCAAGGAAAAGAGTTAGGGAAAGAAATAAAAGACTACAATTAAGAAATAAACTAAGAAATGTAATTAAAACTAAATTCATGAGCATAGGGACATAGAAACAAAAAGAACCATAAGACCCATGTCACCAATGTTGAGGTTGATCTATTAGTGAAACAATACACCAAGAAGAAAGGGGACTATGAGTCCCTTCTTCCTCCATGGGAGGGCTCTTAGACCCCCACTAGCTAGCTCTTCTTACAACAAAGAAAAAATGGAAAATGATGAAAGAACTCTTTACAAATCCACTCAATGGGTGAGATGGATTGTCCAATGCAATGGTGCAAATATGCTCTTGACAAGGATGGAGTCCTCAAGAGAATAGAAGAAAAATAACATTACTTTGAATTTCTTGAAAAATGAGGTGCATCCATGGCCTTTTATAGCATCCCTTTCAGCTATTGTTTAACTACATTGTAGTGTGAAAAGAGGCTAATTAGGGCATTTCTAGGTCTTTGACCATCCATCCAGTCGAATCCAGTCCAGATTTGAGGGTCAAATTGGCTTGGGAGATGAACCCTAAGTGGGTGGGAGGCCGAACACTCTCATAAATGCGTCATTTAGCAGGTGCACGACTTTTTGCAATAACAATCATGCATATTGTGCCTGTGCGCGATTTTTGTGTTCATGTTCTATGCATGTGCGCGCGCGCCCAATGTCTGCATAGCACCCTTCAATTTTTCACTACTTTTTATAGTTTTTGACTCTTTGATGAATGCTTTGGTATTAATTTAGGTCCATGGATGACTTCATCACTATTTGACAATGTTGAGTTCTTGTAACCATGTGTGGATGAAATTTCAATGATAACAGATGCCCCCTGATGGATGAGGTTAGGAGCACACATATAGACAAAATCCATCGATGTTTCTTCTACTGAGAATGTTGTTTTAAGAGACAACAATAGTGGGATTGGCCAGAGCGATCCGTTGGAGGGAAAAAGGAACAGATAGGACCCAGCCTTCCATGAGGTGTGTAAAATAGAAAATTGTGTACAAACGAGGCGGGCATGTCCCATGCTCGTGTCATGTGACTCCGAAAAAGATGACTGAAGTGTTGGTGTAGACAACTGAAGTGCCCTCGGGGGCGGTCATGATAAAGGAAAAGACAATTCTGCAGATGAACATACTCTGAATAGTAGGCAGTGATCTCGGTAATAAGCATCACCAATTATGTGGGCATTGATAGCCCAACCAAGTTTAGAGGTCTTCGGAAAATGAATGAACTAACTGCAATAGTCGCAAAGTAAGACCCACCATAACATGAGAAAGTGTTGGCATCAAATGTTATGGGGGTCAATGATAGCAGGGAGCAATGGTGTTTCACCCTGTGTCGTCCGAGATCTCTCATTGAGTGGATAATGAGAATCAAGATACTGTCACCCTTCTAGAAAACTATGTTGATGTCGACAAAAAAGGGGGACGCGACTCCCAGAAGCAAATGGCTTCGTGAAATATACTAGGTGAGGTGAGGAAGTGGAGGAGGTACATGGATGAAGTCAAGATGTGGGAAGACTCAAGACTGCCCTTGGTTGGAGTATGTGTGAGATAAAAAGTGGCTGCAACCGTTCAACGAGGTCGAGTATTAGGGGGACAACAAGACCAGGGATAAGTTGTGCCAGAGGCGGGACAAGGTGAACAAATTCAGAGGGTAGAGGTAAGTGGCCTGTGGGATACTTTGAAGATATGGATGATGCCAGCAAGGGTGGATGATAAGTAGTGCTCCAACCAAGGGTGACATGTCTTGTGGTTGGCCAAAAAGAGAAGTAGGTCGCCCAAGGGGACGACAAAAAGGTAAGGTAATGATTAAAAATAAAGGCATTTGTACAATAAATAATGAATATTTGGGGGGAAGTGTACAAATATAGAAATGGGTGCCCTAGTGTGATATGGTGGGCTTGGGAAGGGCATAATTTTCTCATAGAACTAATGAAGGGTGGGAGCCCCATGGTTGGGTTTCTGTATGAGGTAGATGAAATGAAGGGAGATTTGCAGAGGGGTAGATGGATTGTGGATGAGATGGAGTGTTCATGCTACTACGGAGATGCAACCTGACCATATAACTATGGAGAGATAATATGGGAGTCCATTGGGAAAGATAGAAAAATGAGGAGAAGGACTATGTGGTTGATTCGCGACATGATGTAAGACTATCGGGACTCCCATCCCTAAAGGGTTTTGAAAAACAGCATGAGTGTCAGAAGTGCCAAAAGGTGCTATGAATGGGACAACTCATGTGGGTAAGAATGCTACCGGGTGACAGTACCGAAGATGAAAATGGAGGTGTGGGTACTKTTGATCCAGGAATGGGGATCCTAGAGGCAAATGTTAGAGGGTGTGATTGGAAATGTAAGTGYGATACARAGGGRAATACTACATGCCAGTGTTGAGTATATACYTGAAGGGGTTGTGCCAATGTATGATGATCAAGTACCTGCACACATGAAAACCAAATACCCGATGTGAACAATATCTAAAGAGAATCRAAGATATGAGCATATATTTGATAAGCGTGAATATGTGCATGTGTACTTGATCAGGGTATGAAAAATGGTGCCTCGGGGGCTCAGGATGAAAAGAGGCCCAAGGAMTGTTGTGATGTAGATGACGGGATGTWGATCCCATGRCTRWWGWCGGATSWAGAAATGGACATCGTGGGCTCCTGGAATGGTGAGTGGAAGTTTGTCAAAAAGGCCTATATATARCTATAGGGYCCACATTGCCACCTCATTTGTACTTTMTACTATAGTGATTGGACGAGAAGCATTCAGAGGAGATTGTGAKATTCAGGGAGGATGAGGCATYYGATTGAKGACCYGCGAGCATCAGGTTAGTGGTCCGATCATCCTRCATAGAATTAGGATTTCATTTTTTGGGCAGGGGCTGTACGAAGGGTCGTACAGAGGTGTTTAGGGGGTATGGGCCCCACATGTGYAGGMGATCCRGTAATAGKTGYGCACAAGTGTGCACCTGTCSAYCGAATAGAYRTGCATGGGAGTKCGATTAAGGTAATTAAGGGTGCGCATGCATGATGGGCGCGCCTGTTGGATGAATATGTGCACACATGTGCGYGCCTGTCGGTTGAACAGGCGCGCACTTGTAGAGTGAAYAGGTGYGCCTGAGAGCGCGCCTGTGTAGTGAACAAGTGCGCACTCATGTRCACCTGTGTAGTGAACAGGTACRCATATGTGYRTGCCTATGGGGTGTACAACACGCATATGTGCGCGCCTGTGGGTGAAAAAAACCGTGTCATGGAGGCAAGGTTGACRGGTATAAAACGTGTCTTTTTGATGTTATTKATTGTCCATGTGGCTGACTGAGGACAGTTTTGTGTTGTGCAGGTGAGTTGTGTGCACGATGYCRGTTGGTTGGCGAGAGCGGGATTGGTCCYARCTGCGAGACGTCATGGYTATTGAGGAGCYAGGYGTATGTGCGACTTTGGTAGCCTGTGGGTTGCTGAAGTTCTTTGAGTGCCCCTTGATACAGGCRCAGGAGTATCTCCTGYAGTTTMTTATCCGGATGTGGAGTTCGGACCTACACTATTTCATAGTGCGGGCAGAGCAGATTCCCTTCAMTGTGGTGGAGGATGTGTACTTTCTGACTGGGCTCCCATTTTKGGGAACGCCCTTACCAGTGGAGCCGATGCTTCCTAGGGATACRTCGCTCGCGACAGTGGGTCGAAGATATTGTTYGGGGCTGAAMTATATGTCCAGCTCAGTGGTGAGCATCGGGGTGATGGATGCCCTAGCACATCACTGCATAGCAGTGATGATTGTGAGAGTGTATGGTTCACTGGCGACACARCGGATCAACRGTRGCCAGCTGAGGGTGATGGAGAGAGTGTTGGYCRRCGAGCATTTCRCCTGGGGGCTTACGYTGCACTCAAGGATAGTGGGGCAGTTGGACCACTGTCGGTCCATGGATACGGGGGAGTTTACCTTYGGGTCCATCTTGGTGGCCTAGTTTCTGGAGAGGGTGCTAATGTTKCRCCCTAGGATTCTATTGGGTGMACCTGGGGCACGAGAGTCGYGACTRAGGCGGTGGTCGACTGTGTTGCTTTGCCATGGTGGTGGCGAGGGTGRCCACTTCTTCACTGTAGAGGTGGCACARGTATGGYGGCAGATGYTGCAGGTGATACTACRGTACCGCTATGCTGGGGTTGACTTCCGGGATGATCCGGACATGGTGCTACCTCCARGGGAGGTGTTTGACCACCAAGGTATGTTGATTGATGATGTTGATATGTATGTTTTTGTGTTTTTTTTTTTTTGAKATGGCATTCCATATGTATATGATATAGATGCTGATACTATTTCTTGTTTTTTKGCATGTGCAKATGTGGCACCTCGTGGGCGCAAGGTAGAGTTGCAGAGAGCATCGGCTCRTCAGGAGCCGRAGAGACTKCCGCRGGGAGAGACGTCGACGTGAGGATKTCATGGTGTGACCTGCTAAGCCGGAGAGGGWAGCGAGGAGGCACTAGTTTGATGACCCCAGTGTAGGGCCATCACATGCTCCTCTKGCGACTGCTRRAGTGGATTTTAAGGAAATASGCCATCGTCTGGAGGTGGTGTTACAGGATGTGCCTGAGGGCATATGGTCTCGCATCCAGGATGAGGCTTTCCTGGAGAAGTGTGTGGGGGTATTGCCACCATGGCAGGCCATAGTATGACGAGTAGTAGTGGCTRCTGCAATGAYGACCGGACGACTACCGCCAGGGTAGGAGGGGCTGGTAGGTAGGGGACCACCACCTCCTGGGGCAGGTGGTGGTGGGCCGCCACCGCCTGAGGGAGGAGTAGGTGGTGGTGATCTAGAGGCACYGTGAGTGGTAATMTTATGAATTGATGTATATATATTTTATGTATATAGKTCGGGGAGCCCATTTTGTACCGAGGTGCTTCATTRGCCTGYGGATAGTTKTCTTTTTGTATGTAAATAGTTGGATGGCACTGTGGACCTTTTGATATATACAAGTGTATACATTTTTGAGATCTATGTGGTGTTTACATGTGTTTTGATGATTTCTAATCTATATATGTGATGACAGTTTGTGTTATATGTTTATGTATGTGTAGAGGTATCTTGATGTGATATATGCCAGTCTAACACAATATTAGCTAGCTTATCCGTAATTTGATTCAATTATCTTGGAATATGTGTAAATGTAATGGAATCAAAATGTCGAGATAAAAGTCTAACCTCCAGGTATTTGCAAAAGAGGCAAGGATCATGGACATGATACACATTGTTGAGCTGGAGTACGACTAGTTGAGAGTTGAGGAAGACTCTATGGTGACGAATACAATGATGTTGGGCATCGACCAGGAGGAAAATGACGATGGTGTATTCGGTTGGTTGTTGGTTGCTGAACCCAAACATATGCCGCTCGAATGGAGCATTTCATGTGAGGGAGTGTAGAGAGCCCAAGTAGTCGAAGCGAGATTTTGTGTCCAACGACTAGCACCATCGACGTAACCGATTTGGTAGGCTGGTGGAGGAAGCATCTGTCAATATCACAAAGGATAGTTTAGACGTGAGGCAGGGAAAAAATATTAAAAATGCTATAAAAGAAATAAACTAAAGTAGAATGACTATGTTTAAGTGTAAAATTTCTTGAGATACAACCCGTTGATGGGTTCTTTGAGAGAGAGGGCTTCAGGGGAAGCCAGGATGTATGCGCCTTTGGTGAGGCAATGTTGGATAATGTATGGGCCATGCTAGAGTGACTCGAATTTTCCATGGCCAAAGGTATCATGAGTGATATCGTAAGCCAGGACGAGGTTGCCTTTGCGAAATGAGTGAAGGTTGACATGGCGATCAAAGGTAGCCTTGGATCATTTTTTAGATCCCTTGTTGTTTTGTAAGGAAGATCAACGATCTTCATCCAGAGACTCCAAGTTCAGCAAGCGCTGCTCTATTGGAGCAGTGTTGGGTAAGATCTCAATTGCAGTGCGTAAGGTGGGAATTTCACACTCGATGGGAAGAGTAGCCTCAACCCCATGGAATAAATGAAATGGTGTGAAACCAGTAGCTGTTTTCATAGCCGTTTGGTAAGACCATAGCATAGAAAATAAGATATGATGCCAATTAGTTTTATGTTTATTAACCGTGCGTTGTAACATGGTCTTGAGGACTTTGTTAACTACTTCGACCTGTCCATTAGATGAAGGGTAATATGGTGAGGCAAACTCGTGAGAGAATCCTAACCGAGATGAGAGTTCAATGAAGATATCATTCTCGAAGTGTTTCCCATGATCGGAAATGAGTTGGATGGGTACTCCAAAGTAGGATATGATGTGGTTAAAGAAAAATCATGCTACAGTGTCAGCAGTGTTGTTGAAGGTGGGCATAGCTTCTGCCCATTTGGTGAAGTAATCAATGAAGACAACAATGTATTTGTGACCATTGCTAGAGGGGGGATTACAAGTCATGAAGTCAATGCCCCATTTACAAAAAGGGTCGGTAGTGATGATGGGGTGAAGAAGAGTAGGGGGAGCTCGGGATTTATTGGCGTAGAGCTGACATTGCTCACATTGTTTCACAGTGTGAATGCAATCGTGAAATAAGGTAGGCTAAAAGTAACCAGCTTGGATAATCTTTTGAGCAATGGATATGCCCGAAAGATGGCCCCCACATGCGACATTGTGGCAGTCATTTAAGACTCTATCAGCTTCGTCAATAGTCAAGCATCACCGAAGAATGGTGTCGACTCCCCATCGGTATAGGATGTCTCCGATGAGGAGGTAGCGGGGGGCTTGATGTCGAATACGATGACGATCATCTCATGAAAGGTGGTTACCAAACTTTTGAGTTCAGGGGTAGATGAGGATGTCACCGTACCAAGGATCATCTGAAGTGATGTAAAAGAGATGTTTGTCAGGAAATTCGGTGTTGACGGGGGTACTGGTGGTGTTAGAGGGGAGGGTCGTGACAAGTTCAGCAAGAACAAGGGCCTTCTTACTCTTAGGTGTTGAGAACTTGAGGTTGTACTCCTGAAGGATAACGATCCATCGAGAAAATTTTCCATTAACTTGCCGATGACTGAGCAAGTACTGCATAGGGTTGGAATCTGCAATGACCTTTGTTGTTCGAAGCAGAATGTAGTGGCGCAGTTTCTAGACTGCGAGGATGACTGCTAGAGCAAGTTTCTATTCATGTTTATACTTCAAGGGTGGCCCTGAGAGGTTTTTACTAATGTAATAAATGACATGCTCATTATTGTCATCACCTAGTTGGACGAGAACACCTACTACTGATACAGTTGATGCTGATATGTAGAGGATACAGTTATGATTGTAGTTAGGTGCACTAATTAAAGGTGCGTTTGAGAGGGCATTTTTAAGATCATTAAATGACTGTTGGGCATGGTCGTCCTAGTGAAATGGGATTTTGTGACATAGTAAGTGGAGGAAACCGTGTGCACGTATGGTGTAGTCTGGGATAAAGTGTCTAAGAAAGTTATCTTTTCCCTGTAGGCTCTAAAGTTGACGTAAATTTCGGGGAGGTGGAATTTTGGTGATAGCTTGGACTTTGAGGGGGTCTACGGTAATACCGCTTTGGGAAACAATAAAGATAAGAAGGCACCTTGAGGTGACACAGAACACGCACTTGAGAGGATTCAAGAATATGTTTTACTGACGACACCGTTGAAAGATGATTCGTAAATCATCAAGATGTTGGGTGCGTTTCTTGGATTGAGTTGTGAGGTTGTCCAAGTAGGCGAGGATGATATGTGCCAGATCATGAAAGATGTATGTCATGGCCCACTGGAAAGTTGCATCGACATTCTTTAAGATGAAAGGCATGACACGATATGCAAAAGTACCCCATGGGGTAGTGAATGCGGTTTTATACTGATCGGCTAGGTGGATTATAACCAGAGAATCCATCCATAAACGAGAGAGCCTTGTGGTCGGCGCAGTCATCGATAATTTGATCGATGAAAGGCATTGGAAAGTTGTCTTTGGGACATGCGTGATTGAGATCACGAAAGTATGTGAAAACGTGGATAACGCCATGTGTTTTGTTAACAGGTATAGGGTTGGAAACCCATGAGGTATAGGCGATGGGGTAAATGAAACCGGCAGCGCGTAATTTGTCAATTTCGGCTTTGATGACCACAGCTTTGGATGGGTGTAGTGGTCGTTGTTTTTGACGAACTGGTGTAATGTCGGGCCAGGTGTCGATGCGATGTTCAATGATGGAGGGATCGAGGCCAAGAATTTCTGTGTATGACCAGGCAAAAATATCCCTATATTCCTGTAAGAGGGTTGTATATGCGGTGATTTCCTGAGGAGCGCAAGCAGCTCCAATGGTGATTTCTTCGACGATGCCATTTTTTATGGAAATGTAAATTTTAATGGTTGGGGAAATGTTGGCCATGTTGCCTTCTTCAAAAGCATCGATAGGCCCTGAGGGGATAAAATCCTTGGTTTCGACCGCGTAAATGGGGTTTTGGTTAGGAGGCATGGAGGCTTCCTGTGGAGAGAAGAGTGCGCGATGGTGTAGCGCATCCCAGGGGAGGTCTAGGTGGTTTAACTCTTCGAGTATTTCCTCATCGCATTGGAAGTGAAGGGAATACAAGGGGTCATGAGGAGTGATGTTGGTGACAGTGGTCGTGTGGTTTCCCTCTGGTGAGGAAGAAGTTGGGGGAACAATGTTAGGAGATGGTGAGGGTTCACTCGACATAAACCATATATTAAAGTATTGAGGGGTACCCGTGGTGGTTGGGTGTAAAATGTTTGTAGGGGAATGAGAGGGAGAGTTGGGGGTTGAATCCTCAGATAAGTCATCTAAGAACCATGGAGGCATTGGAAGGGCCTCAGGTTCGGGAGAAATGACATGAAGATCCGCTAGTGATGAGGTAATGTCAATTATTGAATCTGCGGTTTGGTGAAGCAGGGTCAGTTGACATTGCCTATATTCAAGGATCATAGGACACTGGTATGTAAAATGAGCTAATGAGTCATAGAGAGAGCAAGGGCGTCTCATACGTTCATTGACTAAAGTGGTGACATAATGGATGTTAGTGATATTTGAGGAGGACGTAGCAGGGTTGGGGTTGCTTTGGATGTTTTGGCATACTACAGCTAATGTCTGCCGAAAGCGTGGTAGTGCTGGGAAATTGTGAGTATAATGGTCATATTATGAACATATGGCACAAGTGTATTTGGTCTGCAACCCTTTACTACTGAAATGTGGGGTGGTAGTGGCAGGACTGGTGGTAGTGTGATTGAGTGGAATCAAATTCTGTAACTCTGGTAGAGATGGGAAATTGTTGGTTTGGTGTCCCTCTTTCTCACATAGTGCGCAAGGTGGTGGGATGCATGGAGGAAGTGGAGTTGTGGGATCCTTCTTCTTTCTCCTGCCCCTAGCTGTGGAAGGGGGGTTTGTGAGTGGGGGTTTGGTTGGAGTAAGAATGGGAATCTTCATGGGGATCCCTTCTTTTTGGGGGGGAAGGGATGGTCGAGGGACCATCTCTGGTGGGTGTAAATACCAAATTGGGATTGCTAACACCATATTAGATAGTGTGAGCATTGCGTCTACCTGAAAAGATTCGATACCTGGTGGAGGGTAAAAGAAGGGAATTTGAGTGATGGCTTGGGGAACTATCTCCCAAACTGGGATATGTCCTTGGGGAGAGGTGGAATCGTGGACTGGTGGGGTCGACGAGTGTGCATGAGGTTCTGGAGGGAGGGTTTCTACGATGAGTGGGACGTTAGGTATGATAGAAGCCTCGGTAGGAGGAAGGGTATCCTCTGTGTGATTTTTGTTAAATGATACGACGCATACTTGATTCGAAGGATGAAGGAGAGGTGGTG
>WSFP011486342.1:0-15443 GCA_009831015.1 Picea engelmannii | reverse complement strand
ATTTCTAAATTACTTGAATTTGATTTGGAAATTAATCCTACCAAATTGGTTAAAGGACAGGGTTTAGCCAAGCTCTTGGCTGAATCAAATTTATCAGCATTGGGGGTGAATTTCATCCACTCATGTTCAGAAAATCAGTAGGCTGAATTAACTGATAATGGTTCTCAAATCATCTTTGCATTGACAAATTGCAGCTGGTACAAGGACATTATATTTTTTTTGCAAAATTTACAGCCTCCAAGTAGTATGGAAAAGAACAAGGTGAGAGCCTTAAAACTCAAATCAATAAAGTATTTCCTTGTTGATCAAACTTTGTATTGGAATGATCCATTAGGAGTGCTTTTGAGATTCCTAGACCCCCAAGAAGCCCAAAAGATTATGTCTGATTTTCATGATAGTTTATGTGGGGAGCATCATTATTGGAGAACCACTACATACAATATCCTCAGGGCTGGGTACTTCTGGCCTAGTTTGTTCACTAATGTTTGTGCTAAGATCAGAGCTTGTGCTAAATGTCATAAGTTCTCTGGAAAGCAACGGCTTAAGTATTTTCCATTAAATATTGTGGTAGCTTCAGGAACTTTCCAGTAGTGGGGCCTAGATTTTATTGGGTAAATTAATCTCACTTCCAGTGGTTAACATAGATGGATCTTGACTGCTACATATTACTTTACTAAATGTATTGAAGAACAAGGAATGCTTCCCACAAAGTGATCATTGGTTTCCTTGAAGACATAATGGCAAGGTTTGGGTGTCCTGACAGAATCATCACTAATAATGATGCATCTTTCAAGGATGAACCATTGATTCAGTTCTGTGAACAGTTTGGGATCACTTTGATTCATTCTACCCCTTACTACCCTCAGGGAAATAGGCTTGCAGAATCCTCAAACAAAAGCCTTATAAAGATCATTAAAAAGATGTTAGAGGATAACAAAAAGGCATGGGACTCAAAATTCAAATTTTCTCTATGGGCTGACAAAGTGATGGTAAAAAGGTCCCTAGGACTTTCCCCTTTCTAGTTGGTGTATGAAGTTGAGGCCATTTTTTCCTCTCAGATTTCCTTACCTGTGGAAAATTTCTTTCGAGATTAACAAGAGGATCCCGATCATATGATCAGAAGGATTCAACAGCTGGTTGAAGTGCAGCAGACTAGGGAGAATCTTGTAGACAAAGCATATGATCATCAAATGAAGATCAAACAGGCATTCGACAAGAAAGTGAACAAAGAGGATTTTCAACTGGGCGATATAGTGCTCAAGTGGGATGCACCGAAGCAAGATAAAGGAAATCATGGTAAATTTGAAGCTTTATGGATCGATCCTTTCAAAATATCTAAGGTATTCTCTAATAACACTTTCAAGTTGCAGAATATGGAGAATGAAGAGGATTTTGTTGGGCCTGTCAATGGGCATTTCCTGAAAACGTACTTTGCTTGAGCCTTGAGTGGCTCTTCATGTCATTGTAAATATCATTTTTTTTTTTTTTGTTTCAATAACCGACCCCATAGCCCTAGGATAAGGCACTAAATCTACTCATTCTTGGTAGCCCACAGGGGGCATGCCATCCCCTGTGGAGCCAATGTTATAAAACTAAATTTCCTTTGGGTTTTTAGTTTGTTTTTATCCTTTTTTAAGCCTTGGATTTTAATTTTTTAAGTTTCATCCCTTTAAATTTTATGTTTTTTAGGACCCCTTAGATAAATAAAGTTTTGATTCATAAATCATGTTTGATCCTCAATTTGATTTTTGGACTTAGAACCATTTTAGTTCATGATTTAAATTTTGGTCCCCTTCATGATTTGTCACTAGGATCAATCCCTCCCATGACTAGACTGATGCGACACACCATTCTCCTCATTCATGACCTCGTAGGCATGCTCTTTTGTCCTTTCTTACCTGTCCAATAATTCTTTTTTAAATTGGAGCATTGCCGACTCATCAGGCAGTTCCGTAACGCCTTTCCCATTCATCATCTTTCCACCACAAGTTATGATTACCACAACCGATGTCATGTTCCTTGTTTTCAGTTCCAGGTGTTGGTTAAAGATACCTTCAAGATATCTTATTTATGAGCCCTGATAATGGTTTGTGATTTGAAAATTCAAGAATGTTGCACTGCTCAAACTCACATTTCTGAATAGGGGACAACGGTGCGACCAAATCTGATGTTGATGTAGATTCGAGGGCCGAAATGTTCGTGAATTCATCCTGAGATTTTTACTGAAGATTCAAACAGGTGTTTACTCCATAGGTATCCCATGTTGTCTCCTCTGCACATTAATTTTCACAAAAAATTAGCACTCAGAGTTTGGTTTATTGGGCTTGCACAGTTGTAAGGGACTCATCTTCGCATCATACCCTTGTCTCCTCTCTTTTCAAACATGTGAAATTCTTTTTATGTATCAAATCCTGATAACATATTCCTAACATAGCTATTGAGGTTGAAATCCTCTAAAAAATCTATCCTCTTCATACACATCGCTCTACCCAGAGTCGTTGCCCTAGAGTTAGATTCAAGACAAACTAATCCAATCCATCCATAGCTATCTTTAGAGGAAAGTGAGATTTCCTCTAATATTCCCTCAACCAACTCATCACTCCCTTAAAGTGGACAACATAGAACTATAGCACTCCCTTAATATGGAATAGGAGCACTATCACACCCTGTGTATGAGAAGGGGAGTGTTGATCTTCCAAAATGTCACCAAGATAAGTAACTCCCTAGGTAAAATACTTGTTTCGACTATGAGATGATGGGGCTTTTTATTCTAACATGTTTTAGGGGTTGTAGCAAGTGTTTTTATGACGTCGTTTGAGATGATATACTTAGGAAAAGTGAATATGACACTTACCACACTTTTGATAACAAAAGTGCAATACTTGCGACACTTACGACACGTGTGACAATGAAAGTGCTACACTTATGACACTATCGAAGTAAGGAATTTTGATGTGTAACACTTGACTAATTCAATTACTTTGAGGTCATTTGATGTCGGTATACCCATAATATGAGTTTCGACAGTTCTGAGTATACCAATAGATTTTATTAATCTTTGGTCTGCCAAATTTAGGTAATTCAGTGTAGGTTCTAATGAAGGTCGACCCATCCATACCCACATATCTTGAGGTAGGATATTTACTTGTGATCAAAAGGCGATGAATTCCTAGTTAATCAATACCCAGTAAATTTCCAATTGACCTGTGGATCATAATATTTATTCTTATAGGAAATTTTCCTAACATATTTAGATAGTATTTGTCCCTCTTTATACTCTCTTAGTATATTAAGAAAATCTAGCAATCGACCAACTAAGTGTTTTTGTTTTAAGATCTGTAAGAATTTGTTGGTTTGATTTCTCTGAGTTATACCTTTAATATGATTGACCCAGGTTCAAGTCTACTGGAGTTCCAACAAAGCCTCTAAAAATATCAACCCTCCTGGTAAACCAGAAGGAAACATAGTACATATGGTGCATTGCGTAGTTTCACCCGAGATAGTCTTAATGGGTGACTACAATACTAAGGTGTTTGCAATCTAGGATTGAATGGAGATCCGTGAAGTATGCACTGAGAGTTCTATTTAACTTATTAAAGAGATATACTATCATTCCTAATTATGCGTGTAATGTAATTATCTCATTAATTAATCATGCTAACATCTACTCATAAACAATAAAATATACACAAGAATTCAGTCACATAAAACAGGCTTTACCGTGGTTCACCCCCCTAGGCTACATCCACAAAGATCTAGCTCTCAATTTATTCTATTATGACAGTTCCAAAACTACAGTGGCATGCACTTTACAACTCATCCTCGGTCGGGTTGAGATCTATTATGAGGTAGACTAGATCACACTAGGATCCTTATCCTGTGATCTAACCCTCAATATCTACCCTCTTGACCCTCTACAACTCAACAACTTACAAAATTGGGTCGTATCACATAGTATTACAAACTAGTTATCAAAATAGGAATCCTTTGTCTCGTCGTCTCTTCAGACTCTCTAAAACCAACCTCTCTCATTTTTCCTCTCTATCTTCCTCTCGAACTCCTAGATATATATATATATATATATATATATATATATTTATGGCTCATCAACCATTACAATGTATTAAAAAAACCCTAACCCTAACATCATTAGGTCTTTTGTGGATGCACGCGTGCTAATTTTCCTTCCAATTGTTTCTTTCCTCGTGCATGCATTTGTTCCAAAAATAGCCTTTCTTTATGATTTGGAATGCTTTCAACATGCCCCCAACATTGACATGTGCCTCATCCCGAGCCACCTAGGCCTTGTGCGCTTCATCGGTCTCCCTGGTGATCGCTTGGAACTTCTCCATGGGCTATGTTTCTTGTGTTTGGGCCTATGTGGTCTTCTCCTTGAGTGCGTCCAATATCTGCACTACAATTTCGTCGCTGACCATCCTTGCACATTCTGCCTAGGTTTTTTCCATGTATGTTTTGGCTTCCTCTGCCTGTGCAATTACCTCTACTGCTAGCTCCTAGAGTGGTTCCATTTGAGCCTAGAGCTCCTTTTTCTACGTCTGCGTAGTTATGAGTTCTGCCTATAGTTTCTTCATGTCTTGCACCCATTTGACATGCTCTGTGATCAACATTGTCTTTGTCCTGGATAGCTACACTTATCCTTACTCCTTCATGGTCCCACTGCTGGACCTGTTGATCCTCTTCGAGCTTCATCGAGAGCTACGCTACTTTTGCGAACAAGTTGTTTGATGCATGGAATTTTCATTCTATCTCTTGTATCTACGTTGTTGCCTCTTGTTTCCTTTTCTCCCTCACCTCCGGTGGAGTGGTAGGTGTGATCTGATCCTAGAGGTTCTCGATCTCCTATTGGTATGGATCGATTGTATGCACAATATGATCAATATTCTTTGTCATCATGAGTTTAGTCGTCTGCACGTTATTTGGGATCTTATCATAGGTTACAACCACTTTCTTCTCTAGTCCCTTCACACGTTCCTTCTCATATTTGGTCTCGATCTTGGCCTTCTCAAGTATCAATTCCAACCTGTCATGATCATCGTTTGCCTGCTAAAATTTTGTTGTCTCTATGTCTGCACGAGACTGTACCTCCTCTGTAACATTGACCTATAGTTTATATAAGGCCTTGGTTGGTATCTGCAAAAATACCAACTTCAATTGAGCCAAGTCCTTTAGGGGTGTCTACCCCATGATTTTTTCCATGCGCAACATGTTGGGTGTGACGTGAAATGTTGAGCTCGATTTTTCTATTGTCTAGAGTGTATCCTTCTCGCTTTCTCTAGGTGCACATCCCACTTGTGATGTTGACAAGCCCGTTTATACGTTGTTTTCAGTTGCCTATGCTTCCCCGATCTTCATGAGGAGTTGTCGCATGTATGCCAACTCTTCTTCAATTATGTCCCTTTGGTGTGCAACGTTCTCAAAATCCTCGAATGTGTGATCTTGGACCATTTGGGTCACCATGTCTACATCATCCTCAATGATCATGTATTCTAGAGGCATTCTATGTGCCTTAGTCTTATTGCATGCACCCCCTGTCTGGGTGGATGGTTTCTTAGTCTGGCCTGTCTCTTGTGTCATAGCACTTGATGTAGCTCCTTGTGCTAGCTCGACCTGTTTCTGATGTACCTAGGGTGCCTATGTGTTGTTCTTCTTCCCCATCTAGAATCATGTCTTGGATGTCCCCCCTTTCTTCTATTGTGCCTTGTTCTGAACTATCCTTGGTTTCTTGGGCATTGTTACTTCCTTGGGTTGTTTCTATTCCTTCCCTATCTCCTCAACATGTGTGTGTGCCTATCTGACCTCCTCCTCCTCTCTTTCTGCAGATATTTCTTGAGTGAGGACTAGAATCCTACATTCGTCTTCCAAATCCTCGTGGAAAAAAATGAGTGCTTCGACTCCTTCCATCCCATAATGGCTATTAGAATGAGTAGCCATGAATAATGAAATTATGTCCCCATATCCTGCACATCCTTGCAATCGTTTAGAACAACTTCAAAAAGTAAGGGGCCCAACTAAGTGTGGTTCCCTTGACACACTGTACTACAACTACAAAAACCCTGGCCGCGACTTCCTCCTTACATCATTTCCTGAGAAAATTGCATGCCATAATTTTTGTGGCCATTATTGTTGTGATTTCACTAATATGCTTGATAATGATTCCACGCGCCCTCTTTTGGTTCCATATTTCTTCTTCAACTCCTAAGCCAATGTTTTCTCCTTTTTTTTTGTCCTCAAGGAACTGTGCGGGATCTATGCCCCGTGATGGCACCCTGTGATGTGTGCAATGAGCTCTATGTCTATTGAGATGAGTTGTTCTAGCCACAGATATCAGCCATGCGGGGCCGCCATGAACTGATTGACGCATTTGTTTTCATACTGGCCTCTTCCAAAGTGTGGTAGGTCTAAGAGACCTATAATTCTAGTTTTGGCCAATCCTGCTACCCACTAGACTGGTTGATGGATTGGTTCCCCGAAGGGTCCTATACCCATAGTCTATAGGTAGACCTAGTTAGTGAACTCTGGGAAATTGTCCGTGTTCGTTACATCATGGTCTCAGTATCTCAATTTATATACATAACTTAACAAAATTGTTGATACACGTACCCCTTTTGGTATGCATGGCAAGACAATTATTGTGGCAGGTTGTCTATGCGGTGACCTAGGTACCATTTGCTTGTCCTTTCGTTGTGGCGGTTGACTCGAGGTTCCATCCTCCATTGTTCATTCCTTTGCATGCTCCTGTGGTCGTCCAATGACTTCTTCCACTAATCCCTCCTGACCTGGTTGTCTATGATTATTTCGATGCGATTGTTTCTTCCTGGTTTGAAGCCATCCCATTAACTCTTAGGGCTTCTTCAAGGTTTTATGGGTGCCCTAGGTTGCCTGCATATTCATTCTATTGGGCCTGCCCCTCTTTTGGCCTATCGATGTCCATGCCTGAAAGTGTTGTATGATGGATTTCTTCCTCAATGAGTGTTATTCTTCCTAGTGTTGTATCCGACGATGCGATTTCATCCACATTGATGACTTCTGGCAACTAAGATGGTTGTTGTTCGCTTCCCTGTGGTTTTGATTATGCTCTAGTCCTACCTAGTGGTTGTTTAGAAGTATAGCTCAGTTCTCCCTGTTTGGGTGGTGCCATGGTGGTAAAAACTTGTCATTCGTCGAGCTTAGTAGCCTCTGCAACCTCTGCAAACTTCACTCTTTGCTTCATATTCTCTCTCACTCTGTGCCTTTTCCAATTTCACAATAAACTTTCCACTCCCACGTCTCTACTTTGTATGGGCATCTTGTGAATCTTGTCGAACACATTACCATGATCATTCTTTAACTAAACCACTGGTTCCTTCGTACTTTCCATTGATTTCCCTTGACGTCTCCAGTTGGCACAATTAATGCAGCATCCCTTCAGTCATTTCTGACATTCAATTCTGATAGCCTCCGTCAATTGACACTTCTTTTGTCATATCTGCCTTTCCCACTTGTGTTATCTTTGAACTAACCATTGGGCTCAGGTGTGCATTCTCATTTGAATTCTTAGGTGTGCTCCTTCTAGTTTCAGTGCGTTATGCCTTTGTTGTTCCCTTTTGATATTATGTACTATCTCTTTTTTTTTTCTTTTTTTTTAAACTATGTGGTGTCTTTCAAGTTGTGGGTGGTCGACTGTCCTTGTACAACTTCAATCAACCCCCATTGATCATCCCTTTGAGTTTTTTTCCTCCTAATTCCTTCAACTATACATCTCTTCCATCTGTGACGATTTATACTTCATATGGTCCTAACCAATGCATTCTGAATTTTCCCAGATGCTGAAGAGATTTGTTGTCATACATCAATACTAAGTCTCCTTCCTTGAAATTTTTCCTCTTGATATGTCTGTCATGCCAATCTTTGTCCCTTGATTTCTGAACTGATTGGTGGAATCCTTCTAGGATCCTATCTTCCTCCATGATCATTAGTTGATTTAGCCTATCTTGTATTGCACCTCATTCTATCATGTTTGTAATTGTTGCTACATCCAGACTAGGTACCATAAATTCTAATGGAACCACTTATTCTTGTTCATATGCCAATCTGAATGGTGTGTGTCATGTAATCTTCTTGCATGTGGTTCTGTATGCCCACAATACAACTCGTCTTTTTAGGTCCCATTCATCCCTATTGATATTACAGATCTTTGTCAGTGCATTTTCAAGGATTTTGTTAAAGGCTTCTACTGTTCCATTCACTTGTGGATGATATGTTGTACTCTTTTAATGATGGACTTCAAATTCCTCAATCATTGCCTTAATAATGTTGTTAATAAAGTGAGTACCTTGGTCACTCATCAAAATCCTTGGGCAACCAAATCTAGTGATGACTTGCTCAAATAGAAAGTCTGTTGTTGTTTCTGTGCTTCAATGTTTGATTGGTGCTTCTTCTGCCCATCTTGTCAGGTATTTTGTTGTGGTGATAATTTACCTTTCTCCTATCATCTTTGTTGGTGGGTTAATTGATCCCACAAAATATATTGCCCATTTATCGAATACCTTCAATGTCACCCATGGCCATAGGGGCATATCGTCCATTCTATTGGGTTTACCAACCCTATGACATACATTTCATCTCTGACAATACTCTTTTGAATCTCTATGAATGGTTGGCCACCATAGTCCTTTGACCAATACCTTCTACATGGTATCATTTCCTGTGTAATGTCCTCCTACTATTCCTTCATGGGATTCTACTAAAATCCTTGGTCTTTCATGTTCTAGCACATATCTTCTCAAGATGCTACCTGTGCCCATTTTTTGTAAGTGTCCTGCAATGAGATGATAATATGAAACCTAGACTACCAGGTTTTTCTTCTGTGCAGTGGTATATTCCTATGGCGTAGTCCATGTACTCAAGTATTGGATGATGTCTATGAAGTATTCATTGACAATCTGAACTGAAAATAACTATGCATCCAGAATTTTTCCTCTAAATTTGTAGGTTCCTCTTCGTTTGTGACCCTTGATAGGTGGTCAGGTCCTATGTTCAGTTTCCCTGGCTTGACTATTACTTCAAAATCAAATTCTTGAAACAACAGTATCCATCGATAGATTATCCCCCCCAACACTGGCTTGTTTACTAGATACTTAATGGATGAATGATCTGTGAACATATTATAATGTTTTCCCAGTAAGTAATGACTGAACTTTTGTAGCACGTAGACCATAGCTAGGCCTTCCCTCTATGTAGTATTGTAGTTCTCCTCTGATTCTGACTGTTTTATGCTAGAAAATGATATAGGATGATACAAATATCTTTCTCCTAGATGCACCAGAATAGCTCCAAGTGTTATGGTCGATGAATCCTCATGTACGTGGAATGTCTTCTCCCAATTTGGAATACTAATATTGGCATTGTTACCATTTTCTCTTTCAGCGTATTCAGACCATGTTGACAATCCTCATTCCACTGAAACTTTGTATCTTTTCTTAACAGTTTCTCCATTGGAACAGTGATCTTCACATACCCTTTGACAATTTTTTTGTAGTATCCTGTGTGTCCCAATGTTTCTCTTAGTTGAAGAACTATTGTTGGTGGTGCAAGGTTAACAATTACTGCAATTTTGGCAGGATCTTCTAGTAAACATTTATTGCATACTATATGGCCCAATAGTATCCCAAACAGTTTTCTGAAGATACACTTCCTGATGTTTAATGATATCTAGAACTACCTACATATTTCTAACATCAGCCACAATACTTCTACATGGTATTTCAATAAACTATAGACTGTCCAATCATCCAAGTGTAACTCTAGAAACTGGTGGATAAATTCCTTAAATCCAGTTATGACTACTCTGGAAAATATTGTTGGTGCATTATTCAGTCCAAATGACATGACCATGTACTAGTAGGATCCCCACTCTATAGAAAAAGTGGTCTTGTATCTATCTTCCAACACTATATTAATCTGATGGTATCCTGAAAATCTGTTGGTGAATGAATAAACTTCTTGTCCTCCTACGTTCTCCAACACTTCATCTGTGAAGGGTGTGGGGAATGGGTCATGTAGGCATGCATCATTCAACTTCCTCAAGTCGATTGCCTATTCTTATCCCACCTTTTTTTTCCTCCTGAAATACCATCAGACTTATATATTCTATGATTCTTCCATAGGTTCTATGATTCCATCTTGAGCATCCTATCGATCTCAACTTTAACTTTTTTCTTATATATCAGATTTAGTTTGTGTGGTCATTGTCTGATTGGTCTTGCCTCAACTCTGAGTGGTATCTTAATTTCACCTAGCTATCTTGATATGCCCTTCATTCCTATGAACGTTGTGGGGAACATGTTGTTGTGCTCGTGCAATAACTCTATGATTCTCTCCATTGTCTGCTCATACCAATAGTCTCCAATGATGGCCATTTTGGGATTCTCAACTGTCCCAATGTTGAATCTATTTACCTTGATTGACACAGAAATTAATTCTGATTCTAGAGGTGGAACTTGCACTTCTCTCTGGCCTTTATCTTCCTCAATATGAATATCATGCAGATTGTCTTCAACTGGTATTTCTTCTCGCACATGATAGCATGACAACAGTTATTTCACTGTCTGTCTATTTTTTTGTTGTTCCTCTATTATGAGTTTGACTTCTGGTTCCTAAATAAATATCACCCCTCTTATTTGTTTAAGTTTTGCATCTATGTTGGGGTTCTCATGTTCAAATGAAAAAGTTATTGTAAAGTTTTGTTGTAGTATTGTCCAACTAATAGTTCCTCTGCGTAGTTCCTAGTCCATATTCCAGTTTGTTGGTATGCCCTTTAATGTGTGTATGAAATGATGAGGCCATTCCTCTGGAGGTGTCATTTTCCACAGTTCCTTGTACTTCAAGTGTTTTTCTAGTGCCCCCTGTCCATCGTACTTTTGTTGTTGGTTGGTTCTTTGTTCTATGCCAAACCTTATGCATAATAAATTCTTACATTGATACCAATCCTTGATTGTTTCCTTGTGTCCACCCCACCATCTTGCAGGTGTGGCCTTGAGTGCTATATTGAGTGATAATAGTCTCTAATTTTATAATACCTTATCCTCATACCGTGTCAAGAATTATTCTATATTGTTTACCCCATGGAAACTGGGTGGTTCCCTTATCTCCGTACCTACCCATCTTACTGCGTGGTCTATTCTTGCACATCTCCTTGCGGAAACTTCATGTAGCCTTTATTGCCATTTTCTTGAACCTGTATCTGAGTCTGGCACACATGAAGTAATTCTCCTCAAATTGAGTATCCCATCTATATTTGGGTTTACGTAATATTCATCTCGCTTAGTTGTTCTGTACAACTGGATAATTTCCTCTAAGTCCAAGCAAGTAGGTTCTACAAACTTTTCTCCTTCCGATGGGTCTAATGGTGTAAAGACCCTGTATTCTGCTGACTCAAATATCATTTTACGTGTTTTTAAGTTGATTATGGCATGGTTATCAAATTCCCAATCCAAGCCAATTGATGTTATATATGGTGTTGTGCCATCCACTATCTCAATTAGTTTGAAGTCTACATTTGTGTGCACTCCATCCAGGTCTATTGTTACTCCTTTTAGTCTCCTAATTGGTAGAACTATGTATTGGTTTGCTAGTTTCAGATGAACAGGTGAATATCCTAATGTGGGCTCTCCCATAAATTTACATGTCTTCTTGGGTAATTCATTGACTTCAAATCCTAGATCCCGTATGATATCTCCCATGTTAAATTATTTGATGTTGGAATTCATTCTAAACTCCCTACTTGTCCTTCTCCTTTTATATAGGTGATTGATTGTTTTATGTTCTAGTTTTCCTTTTGTCTCTATGGTACATATTTAGATGGATCATTTAATATTTTTACACTTTATTGCAAAAATCCTTTGATTGTACTTACTTGTCCCAGGGATTTCATTTCTTTGGTATGATCCAATGATGGAGGCATTTCATACTCTGGCACTTTGTTTCTAGGCTGCGGGGTTGAGGTCGACCCGATGTATGGATTCCTAAATTCTTGTCTGGATTGATTAAAATTTTCCTTCTCGTTCTACGTGTCAAACTGTTTCCTTGGTTCGACATTCTTCTTCACCCATTGGTGTTGTACTGGCTCTTGCCGGACTGATTCATTTCCTATTTTATATCCTCTGCACATAACTATGTTTATGTTTCTTTTGTCATCCCTTGCTTCTGCTTAAATCCATTGAACATTATGATTGTTCTAGTTCCTTTTTTCTTGGATCTTCCCTAACAATGTAGGACATTCTTCTGTGTCATGATCCAATGCACGAAAATACATACAAGTCATCGGTGGAAGTGGCCATTCTCTTGCATAGTTTCCTAGTTGTTGATAGTTGTGACATACCACTAGTCCTATACCTCTTCCAAAGCCTCCTCTTGCTCATCCTCTACCTCTTTATCCAACTCGATACCCTCATGACACATTATACTAAGACTCCTGATTGTACTGTACGGTATTGTATTGAGGCTGCACTATGATTTATTGTGGTTGCATGGTATTGTATTGACGTTGAACTATGTTGTACTATGGTTGTGCGATATTATATGGTTTATGCACAATATTATACTACAGCTGCACAGTGTTGTATGAGGCTGGTACTTAGTTAAAATAGGGTGCAACTTTCTCTGTCATCATTTCTACCTGCACCCTATATGCATCTGATGTCCTCTCTCTCATCAAATCCATGGTTCTAAAGTATTTTTCATCATGGCCTACTAACTTGAAAAATTTTCAATATGAAATATTTGGGACTGTCTAGTATTTCTACATCATTCGGTAGAGATATGGATCATGGACCTATTTCTTATAGATTTCGCACCATAGTCCTCCTGTTGGTAATAGATTTGGCATCCCTGCTTCCATATAATGCGTGAATGTTGGATATTAATTCTTATGGTATCCTTTTGTCCTGCATGTGGTACACCAAACGACTTCTTGTTTGTCCTTACTTTTGTTTTGGTGTAGATGGAATGTTAATTTCTTCAAATACTCCTTCATATCTTCGATGGTTGGATCTGTCTTCTGATATTGGTTTTCTTCCAGTTGTAGAGCTTTCTGCAAAGCCTCTACCTGTGTATGAAACTTTTGTTGTTGCAGTGGATACTTTAAGTGTGGTAATAGTGAGTTGATGAAAGGGTGCTTGTGTTGCATATCTCACATGAGATATTTCAATTTTCCTTTCAGTCGCTTGAATCTTTGGTCAATCTCCCATACTAATTCTCCTGGTTTCTATCTAATTTCTATCATCTCATTCATGTACTAGTCCTCTGAACTTGGCTTCTGAAACTCATTTATCAACAATTTCTTAATGTCCGCAATTGTTCTGGTTATCCCTGGTGGATTGTTTGTTGCTAAGCTCACATACCAACCCATTGTGTGATCCCTTAGTGTAATCGCTAGTTGTGCAAGTTTAGTGTCCTCGTCTATGATCTATTTTGTTTCCCAGATCTTCTCACAGATAAACAAGTTTGTTTTTAGGTCCTCTGATGCTTCTCCTTTGAATTCTAGTAACCTTATGTTGGGATCATGTCCTGCCATCCTGAATGCTAAACTACTACCTCTGGATGATATAGATACTTGACTAATGTTTCTTGAACTGGCTCCCCCAGTTGTTGTTCCTTGTGTAGATGTATTTCCTTTGATCTTCCTTCTCCCAAAATTTGGTTGTCTAAACGGTGTTGTGATTTTTTATGTGTTAGTTTCACATGGGTTTATGGGTTCCACACTGACATTAATATGGATAGTATTGTTGCCTTCGGTTCCTGATTTTGGACCTCCCATCTTCCTCTCATATGTTGCACACAATATTTTCTTAATCTGCTCCATAGCCCAGAGATCCTCTAACTCCTCTTCATCACTTACCAAGCCTTCTCTCGCGGCTATGACTCTCTTCTTGGTGTTCACCTTGTATTGGTAGGGTACTCCACTGCACATATTTCTATTTGTCACCATGATCCACTTGATCTGGCTATCGTCCATCATCATTAGGTCCAAGGATTCCTCCTTCTTTCCTGTATCCATTTCTCCTTTTTTTGTTAGTGCTTCCCCCCTTCCCCCATGCACACAGGGAAGTTTAGTTGTTTGATTTCATTGTCATTACACCTTTGTTATAGAGAAATATCTTAATAGAAGTATAAAGCAATCAAATATACCTTCCTCGAGGCCCATGTAGAAACTCTTTCTCTGCTACATTGTATGACTTCGCAGTATATACCACAAATTCTGTTATAAAGCCTGCTACAATACTGTCATGCCAAAAATCTATTGCGCGAGTGAATTTGTTATTCACCTATTGTAACTTCTCAATCTGAACTGAGGTCCACTCTAATTGTTGGATCTAGTTTTTTGCATGGTTATCCTTCAACCTCAATATCTGCTCTTGCAAAAAGTGTGGAAAATCACAGAAAAATACTTCATGTAGATCAATAAACACATACTTCTCAAGGTATTTGCATGGTGTTATTCTAGGGTTCCTGTTATCTTTCTGTGCAAGCTCTAACTCCTTTGTATTCAACCATATTTCAATCTCTTCTTTTGTGGGATTTCACAGTCTCAACATTCCCTTCTATTCTCACCTTCTTGTCATCTGATTCAATATTCTTTTGACCCACCTTCCACAGATATTACCCTCTTTTAACAGATCATATTCACTCAATCACATGTTATTCCAACCAGCAAAAGAACCATTTGTTGGTTTGATTTGTCTAAGTTATACCTTTAATATGATTGGCCCAAGTTCAAGTCTACTGGGGTTCCAACAAAAGCTCTAAAACTACCAGCCCTCCTGGTAAACCAGAAGGAAAGGCAGTACATAGGGTGCACTACGCAGTCTCACCCGAGATAGTATTAATGGGTGACTGTAATACTCAAGTGTTTGCAGTCCAGTATTGAATGGAGATCTGTGAAGTATGCACTGAGATTTCTATTTAACTTATTAAAGTGATATACTATCATTCCTAACTATGCATGTAATGTAATTAGATAATTCATTCATTATTCTAACATCTACTCATAAACAGTAAAAGAGACACAAGCATTCAATCACATAAAACAAGTTTTACCGTGGCTCACTCCCCTTGGGCTACATCCACAAATATATGGCCCTCAACATCTTCTATTATGTAAGTTCCAAAACTATAGCTCCGCACACTTACAACTCATCCTTGGTCGGGTCGAGATATATTAGGAGAAGACTAGATCACACCAGGCTCATCAACATGTGATATAACCCTCAAGACCTACCCTCCTAACCCTCTACAACTCAACAACTTACATAATTGGGTTGTATCAGAGAGTATTACAAACTAGTTATCAAAACATGAGTCCTATATCCCTTCGTCTCTTCAGACTCTCTAAAACGAACATCTCTCTTATGTCCTCTCTATCTCCCTCTTGACCTCCTAGGTAT
>WSFP011486333.1:0-15444 GCA_009831015.1 Picea engelmannii | reverse complement strand
GATGTCTGATGTCCCGACCACATAATCTTTGAGATCGTCCATGTTTGGAACAACGTTCATAATGGGAGTCTCATATTTTTCAAATGTTGTTGTTTCTATCTGTAGAATCTTTTTTGGAACTCTCTTGAAATGACATGGAACTTCCAATTCAACCACCAAAAATGTCATGCACCAACCCCGCATAATGAGCACTAGTGAATGGGGCCATAGTTGAAATTTCTTCAATATGTGCTTGTATGCATCGAAATTTGACATGGTTAGACTAGACACATGCGTTGAAGGTGTGGGAGGGTTTCAAGACTCAAGGATGTATCATGTCCCCACATAATCTTTGAGATCATCCATATTTGCATCAACATTCATCATGTTGCACCTCTCATTGTCATCAAATGTCACTCACTTCTATAGAATCGTTGTCGAAACTATATTTAAATTTGACATGGAACTTCAAATACACCCATCACAAACTTCTTCCACCGACCCCGCACAATGAGCAGTGAATGGGGCCAACGTTGAAATGTTTTCAATCTTTTCCTGTATGCATCGAAATTTGACATGGTTAAACTAGATAGTTGCCTTAAAGGTATGGAAGGGTTTCGATACTTAAGGATGTTTGGTGTCCCTGCATAATAATTAAGGAGGGTTTTATTATTGAATTACCAAGTTGATTTGATGTCGCATAAGCTTCAATTCACCCACCACAAATGTTATCTTGCATTGACCCTGCATAATGAGCAGTGAATGGGGCCAACATTGAAATTTCTTCAAACAATGCATGTATGCGTCGAAATTCGACATGGTTAGACTAGACACATGCCTTGATGGTATGGGAGGGTTTCAAGACTCAACGATGTCTGATGTACCGACCTAATAATATTTGAGATCATCCATGTTTGCAACAATGTTCATAATGGGCATATCATTGTCAAATGTCATTGTTTCCATCTATAGAATATTTTTTGGAACTATCTTGAAATGTCATGGAACTTCCAATTCAACCACCACAAATGTCATGCAACGACCCTGCATAGTGAGCAATGAATGGGGCCAACATTTAAATTTCTTCAATATTTGCTTGTATGCATCAAAATTTGACATGGTTAGACTAGACCCGTGCCTTGACGATATGGGAGGGTTTCAAGACTCAAGGATGTATGATGTCATAAAGAAAATTTTTGAAAAATTTCAATGTTGGCCCCATTCACAGGTCACTATTCCCATCATGTACTCTATCCCTAGTACAATGTCGTTTAATAGTTGTTTCCTTTAAAATTTGATCGATCAGAAAATTAAAATGAAATGAGGACGAGATGAGATGATATATAGGATGAGGTGAAACTTATCTTGGTTTCAATAATAATTTATTCTCTACTAAACAAGGCCAACCACGTGAAGTTAGAAGCTCATATGGCCGCTTCCCCTCTCACATCGCTCTCAATTCCCCAATACCCAATATATAAAATAGAAAACAAACAAAAACAACATAGTAATCATGCATAGAAACTACCAAAACAAAAATTAAATAAAACTTAAAAACATGTAATTAACCCACATAATTAAAAATTATTTAAAGAGAATAGTTCATACAAATTAAAATATCTAGTTACGTACCTCATTGACCAATGCAACATTTGTATCATCCTTCTTCTGTATCTTCTTATTGATCATCCAAATTGATATATGTATCATCATTCGGTTCATAAAAAATGTTGAAAGGATTTGTGATATCATCATCATCATCAATGTCATTTTCGAGCATATCTTCATCGATATCATAATCAAGAACTGACGCATTGTCTCCTACACCTAGTTCATCTTCTCCATGTTCTTCATCTGTCAACCCATATTCTTGCTACTCTATCTCTACATCATATTCTTCTTCAATATCATCTTCCTCATCTACAATATACTTTACTGGCCTTCGTCTCAGATCATATATAACAACAAATGACCAATCCCTCTTACCTGAAACCTTTGAGTAAAATACTTGTTCACATTGACTTGGAAAAACATAGTGGTCGTTTGTTTTTTCAAAAACTGTTGTTTTAATCATCGAAAATCCATTGGCATGTTTAATAATAGTTCTTTCCTCATCATGTTCATGCATTCGTAACCTTTACCATTTGACATCAAACAAAACTAATTTGAAGTAATTAAAGTCACACTCAATTATATCATTCAAAAACCCATAGTATCTATTTTCATATTCTCGAGGATGTTTGTGACTCCAAGAGGAAACATTAGTGACCTAGAATACTGTAGTTATCCCACTATTAGAATTTTTTCTGGTTTCATCCAACTGTTTGATGTGAAATTTATGACCATTGCACCACATAGCCTTGTGGTGTTTCAACTGCAATATGCCAGACATGTAAAATATGCATTGTAAATTAATCATAAACAAATTTATATAACTTGGAAAGTATAATATATATGAAAAAAACACACGTACAGTCACACTAATATAATATAAAAGAACTGAATAAAATGGGTGAATTTTCTTTCCTTTCCATCTTTCAAACAATATGCTAAATCTATTTCCCTCTGCGTAACATCGAAATCTCCATTACGACGATCTTCTCTAACAAATTCAGATAGTTATTTCCATGATAACCTATTTGATTTCTCTAACTGTAAGTGTGAAAACTTCTCCTTTCGAGGTCGCATTTCGATCACTATCTTAACTGTAATGATATTTTTATCGATATTTTCTATGGCACTTACCTTGGTTTATCGATATGTGGCTGAAAGGATTTTCAAACTATGTTCATTTGGACATTCTTATATTGATTGCAAAACTTGATTCTGTTGATTTTGTAAGTCATTGAGCATTTTGGTTTATACTTCTTATGACTTGCCTCATCTTTTATACGGGTTATGATTAAATTTATATATATGATATAATCCTTATTGCTAAACTTTTTATAGCTCTCATCTTGTCAATTTTATGAGTATCGATTGGCACAATTGTTTAAAACTTTTGATTAATACACATTGGCACATATTTGATTTTGGTGTTGATTTGTATGGCATAGTGTTGGCACGTATTGATATACACCTTTAATTTCATTTGGTTGTACACATGGTTTAATGGTTGAACTATTATTATGGAGTAAACAACTATGAAATTGGCGGTGGTACTATTGGGAATAACTCTTATGCATGGAAGAAGTAAGCTCTACCACCCTCGCACACTTTGCATTAATGTCTGCCTCCTTACAGGGTTACCTCTATTGATTTTTGGGAAAATCTCTGAGCCCACTCTGTTCAAACCCTTGTCCCTTAGCCCGACTCACTATGTGTTATCTCTTGGCTCCCAAAGGGAGAATTGAACCCCCATGGTTTTTAGAGTCGGTTTTGGTTTCATTTTGCCAGAGAAGACTGCCCCGTAATTGCCCCCAGAGTCACGCTTGTGCATGAGCGATTCTGGGAAACGGATTTGAATTAGCTCAAACCGTTGAAAACCCATAACCGTTTTTATCCCCTTTACCTTCACTATGGGTGGTTTCTTTAGAAAGTGTTCTACTACATAGATATAGCTCTCATTTTACAAGTCAATTTTTCAGTGGTTGGAACATGCGTTTTGAGTATGTATGCGTTCCTTCAGATTTGTTCTTCAGAACTCCCTCTCACCTGTCAAACCGTCTCGTCGCTACACAGGTATGGGTTTTGTTTTCAAATAACTTTGTTTCCCATTCAAATGCCTTTGTCATTCGTGTTCATCATGTATATTGTTCTTCTTTGCTAAAAATAGGAAGAGTTTCAATTTGATATATATGATTTGCTCACAGATTTTTATGGTTATTTGTTTGGATTTTATTTGCTAAGCCTGGCTGAGTGAAGTAACGGATTAATGGTGTGGTTTCAATACAATTCGTTATGTATTCACCTCTCACGGGAAGTTCCATACTCTATTTAGAATATGATTACCCTCTGATTCGATCTTGTATGATTCGTATGCTATGTTTGACAAATAATTTCGGGAGACTAGTTGTTACGATGTTCTCTGTCATACGATTTTTCAAATTATGAATACCACTCTGTTCGATTTAAATTTGGAAAAAACTACTCTGTTTTTACAAAAACAATGGTCTCATTAAACCTGTGAAACTATGGCCGAAACATAAAACGATTATGATCTGCAACGAATATGCTAAACTCAGCCGATTAATTCTCTTGTTTGGATTGTTGTTTGGTTTGGTTTTAAATGTGTAAAAACGAATTGGTCAAACACAGTTGTAATTCGTTAAGATGGAATGATTTTGGTAAAGGAAAATAAATATTGTTTGCTCACTGTGCAATGACAAACAATCTCATAACAGATGGATTCGATTTGTTGAGAAATGATTACGATGCTATTACATATGATTTCATTTACCCCACTTATGACAATAATCGAAACAGAGTTTTGCTATCTCTGTATTCGATTAAATGATGTGGATCCTGTTGGTATAATTCTTTCAAACTAAATGATTTGTTTTTAGATAGTTTTTGGATGAAGATTAAATTTAATTCTTTAAAAATATTTGAATTAATCTAAATTCTGATTCTGTATCTTTATTTTAGACTAGCTGTAGAATCAGATGATTCTGTAGCTAAGTCTGTAGAATTAAATTTTTATTGTTTTGCTAATAAAATACCTTTCTAACTTGTTATTTTTGGTCTATTGCAGATGAATTCGAAATTGCATTGGATCTGATGAGCAGTTAGGGGATATTTGAAATATTTTACTTGCATTTTGATTTCTTAGTTTAGTTGATTTTGGGAATATCTTCCCAGATTATGTAAACAGTTTGATATTATCCATAGGGAGGTTTTACCCTGTGGAAAGAATTATATATACTCATTATTTTTTGTAATAAGATCATCCTCATTCGTGGGAGAACAAGGATATGGAATTTTAATACAGACTGAGACAAAATTTGATATTCTGCTACAGCTTTAGCTTTTTATAATATCAATATTTTGTTTTATGTTTATGTGTATCTATTTGCATTTGGTTAATGACTACTTTAGCTATATTGATCTTTTGCAAATGATATGATTTAATCAAATATAATTCATATCTGATTTCTTCCAGTATTTAAAGACGTAGCAATTACTTGATTCAGTTTGTGAAAGACAGATTTCTCTTCTTCATTAATTGGGTTATTAAGTATAAGTTTTTGCATAACAGGTTTACCTTATTGCAGAGGTTTATAAATCATATAATTGTTATGATCTTTTATGTTTTGTTTGTCCTGTAAATAAACTCAAAGAGCATTGCAGCTATCGTTTACGAGAAGCTTTTGGATTATCCGGTGCGAGTTTCCTTCCTCCGACCAGCTTCGAAGTCATCATACACATGACAAATCTGGAGCGTTTCCAGGTCTGTTTGTTGTTTATTTGTTTAGTATATTTGTTAGTATTTTAGTTAGATATATGTATATTAGATTGTTTAATTTCAATAAGTTTAATTTCTTGTTTATAAAATTATAAAAAAAAAAAAAAATACCTTTTCTCTGTCTTGGGGCAGACTGCAAATGAGTTTTCCAGGTTTTATTTAAATCTGTATTTTGTAGATATTGTATATTTTGTTAGTAGTTTGTATATATAGATAGTAGATTAGTTAGTTCGTTTAATAGTTAGTTTTATTTAGATTAGTTAGATTAGTTCATTTTATTTATTATTAGTTAGTTTAGTTTTTTTTATTTAGTGTTTAGTTAGTTAGTTTTATTAGTTTTAGTTTTAGTTAGTTTAGATTAGTTTTCTCTTTGGTTTTCCTAGGACCTTAGATCGACTAACGGAGCCTCTAAACCCATCAGGGTGGTTCATCCCAAACGGCTTGGGTTATTAGACAACCCCGGACCGGTTCCACTCTCTCAGTTGACGGATGATCAATTTCGCCCGTCAACAAATGGCACTAGAAGGAGGGCTGACTGACAAGATGGCCTTGTAGGAGCCTTTATTTTAAGTGTATTCAATTTCCCCTATGGCTCCCCAAATCACTGTGTTGGAACATGCTTTCAACTTCTCATTACCTGATGTTCCCAACGAGACAGACTCATGCTTTTCCAAACTCACCTTTGATGGTGAAGGCAATACATCTGCTAAAGACCACCTTTATAAGTTTTGGTGCAAATGCATCAAACATGACATCTCAGATTTAGGATTTTTATGCAGACTTTTTGCTTTTACTTTTAGAGGTCGAATCAAACATTGGTTTGAATCCTTTCCAGCATGTCATATTTTTTATTGGTTTCAATTTGTAGATGCATTTCTAGATGCTTTTGAAATTTATGATTTTGATCAATTATGTGAAGAATTTCATACTTCGCTAATCAACGACGATCCATCTTCAGAAAACTTTTTGAAAAGAGTCTATCATATCCTCTGTAAATTTAATCTCGATGACATGTCATTGGCATTAAATCTCTTATATGATGCTTCCATCCCTCCCATCCAGTCATGTTCAATCACGAATGAAGAACCAATTGCAAATCCTATCACTCAACTGCAAGAACAATTTTCTTCGCAAGAAGAGGAAAATTCTTCTGATAATGTTGAACAATCCAGGGAGGTAGAATCTATTGACCAGGCTCTTATTGACAACCAAATTGGTTTTTTCCTTTGAATCATTGTATTTTCAGTCTAAGACTAGTATGGAAGATGATTCAGTTTTGGCTCAAGGTGAATACCCTCATTCTTGTAACTCATGCTCTAATCAATATTTAAAATCAATCATTGAAGAACACTTAAGTAACGAAAATCTTCTTGATTGTTCTAGTACTCCTATGAAACTGATTAGAGAAGGAGTTATGCAACTAGAAGAAGAAAATTTAAACCTTCATCCTCAAAATGCACTTTGTTCACATGAAAGACTAGATGCTTGTCACATAAATTTTGAATTATCTAAAAAGGCAAATCCAGATGATCATATTATGTTAAGGAATTTGTCACCAAAACAGAGTAAGAGTTTTAAAGAAAGTGAAGAGAATTGTCTTGAGAATACCATTGTTAAGTATCATAGTTCAAGAGATTCTTTTTATTTTCTTATTTCTGATTCCTTTTATTCTTTATATCCTGATCTATTCCTAGACTCTATTGGACTTGACACCTTACCTACAACATCCTACTCTTTGCCACCACAATCATATCCTTTCAATATACTAAATTTTGGTGAAATCAATTCCAAACCTTACATTGACAAACTCGGATTTGATGCTTGTTCACTTTCATCACTCATATGGGAAGAGGACATGTTGCGAGATGATTTTACACAGTTTCTTGTTGAAAATGACAGTGCATTACATCTTATGGAAATCAAACATTCTGAGTTGCATATTCGTTCTTTAATTAGCTCGAATCTTAATTTTTATGCTTCACATTTTGAAATGATCAATCTCATCGAAGGAAACATTCAAACCAATGATCTAATCTAATGCATGAATCCTCCTATGATGAGCTTTCCATTGATATATTCATTTCATCAAAGTCATGGTTTGCATCCCCATTTTTGTGACAGGATCTTAGGATGTCTTGAATATTCATATATGAAAAAATTTCACAATAAAGACAAAGTTGAGCTTGCTTTCTTTTCACCCAAATATCTTGGAAGTAGGCGTGACATATTTATTTTAGATCCTCCATGTGAAGAAATTAATGAGTACTTAGAGAACTATCAGGAGGATGGAGCATTTCAGCCTCGGCTGATGGTTATTCCATTTCCTCGTCATCCTGACAATTTTTTCAAAACTACTTACACTCACCCATGCCATGATGACCCTTATCACGACAAGATTGCGCAATGGCTGGAGGATTCGTACAACAAGAATATCCAAAGAAATGTTAAGATCATGCTTACTTTGTTTCTAGATGTTGATTATGAAGGTAAGCCTGATATGTTTCTATCATTTGTTGATATATTACCATTCTTTTTAATAATGCTTGATCTTGTTTTCATTGTAGGATTAGAGTTACTCCGATGGCTACATTGGAAACATGACTTCACGTAGTATTCTGGTTTATTTAGTAGTTAGGGTAGGTTTAGGAATAGTTTTTCTTTCAGTTCGATTTCTCACTAGTTTTTTTTTTATTAATGCAGTCATGAACGCAAGTGGGCGCACCACGAGAACCATAACACGGCTATTGTCAGGGAAGTCCCCTTGATCTCTTTCTCTTTTCTCTTAGTTGAACATTTATTTTCAAAAGTGCAATATTGTCTTGAAAATCTTAAATGGAAAGTAAAGAGATAAATGAATCTGAATCAACCCTGACCCAAGGTACCATGAGTAGGACTACTTTCCCATCAAATCGGATTTTTCTACTTTTCAGTTTCTCAACGGATTTGTTGCATGAGCTTTTCAAACACACCTTCTGTGCATATTTGTTTTTTGTTTTTCTTGTTTGGATTTCTTTGCTTTCCAATTTTTTCTTCGCTGGTGTGTTTTGATTTCTCCCTTATGCTTACTAGTTTTTGCTATTGAAATACACATACCTGAATTTTTGAACTGTTTAGACAAGGAAAATAGAAAATTCTTTCCCTGGAATAACTTCTGAGAAATTTGTACAAACATCAGTGGTATATTTCTATCTGTGTTTGAAAAATCTGTTGTTTGAAAGAAGTTGATTGATTTCGATCTCTGAGTAAATCTTGTCATGATCATCTATTATCTTTTTATGCTGTCCCTATTCCATAAAGGAATGACTCAGAAGATGTCTCCCTGTCTTAGGAAGTTGTTTTTATAAATAACACATCTCTGGAGTTGAATAAAGGACAATGCTAAAAAATTATGATGAGGTCTGAAAAAATTATGTTGAAAAATCATGATTTTCAGCGTCACCCCGCTCAGCTATACATCTACGAAAAACAAAATAAAAATTATTAATAAGAGCTGTGGGAAGTGATTGTAAACCCGTCGGGATACTGAACAGGTCTACTGGCAGTGGGTAAATGCATGCATGACGCCAAGACAACTTCGTCGGGGTACTGAACAGGCCCGCTGGCAGTGAAGCAATGTCAGGTACATGAAAATCTGCAAAAGAATAAGAAACCTCTTTAATGTCCTTTATTCTGATCTAGAACTTCTTAACAGGATACAGATGTCAGAGTGGGTTAAATGGAAACCTTGTCGAGGCTATGGACACCTGCTGGCAGCAGTGGCTATGCCAACAGTATTGAATATTTTATCTTTAATATCGTGACTTGCTAATCTTAAGACTGTTATTGGTTTTCATCCTTTAAAACACTGCTGGAAAAAAATGATAAATGATGATGTTTGTACGATTTTATGGTTGTTATTTTTGAGTTGAAGTTTTCTTTGTTGTCTCCCCGGATGGGGTGTTAGTGGGTTCCTCGTGGCGAAGGATGGGAGTGGACACAGTCTGATGCGACACAGAGCCACGTGATGAGCTCGTGCCGCAGGATGGTGTCGTCCTGGGAGATTAATTGCATTTAAGTCGCGGTAATGGTCGCGGTAATGGGCATTTACGCCACCCTTTGCTCCTCCGTAGTTTGTTCTATGGCTTGGCTCGTCGTTTTGGTCATTGCACCCTGTATGTGGTCTGAAGGGATCCTCCCTTTATGGCGCAAATAGGACCAGGCTCGCTCAGCTGTTGTCTCCATTTTTTTTCTGCACCTCTGATTTAACCTCGTCCAGACCCACCCACCTGCACACATGAAAGAACGGCTCAGAGGAAGGTCGAGGAGGGGCTCCCCTTAGAATCCCCGTCGACCCCCGGTCTCTCCTTCAATCTCCCCTTCGACCTGTTCATCCTCCCGTCCTCAAACTCCATCCACAACTGCCACCCCGCCACCTTCACAGTCTATGCTTCTTCACTCCACGACCACCCCGCCACCTTCGCAGTCTATGCTTCTTCATTCCATGGCCACTATCCCACGAGGGTCGGCCCCGCATCTGCGATGCCCTCAGGACCCCTGGATGAAAATCACAACAACAATGTCTTTCCCTAGACCTTCGAGTAATTTGAGTAGTGCACCACCGGCATATAGTGAGTCTAAACAAGCGCGCCTCCACCCCACAGCCCACCTCGACAGCAAGCACTTCAGGGATCGACTGGTCATCCTGTATGACTTGGTTTTTGAGCTTAGGAAGGAGGTGGCGGACCTCAAGTATCGACTGTAGGCTACAGAAGAAAATGTAGCGACCTTCCTTCATATCCTCTCGACTATGCACTCGGAGCTCTCCTCGGACCCAGTTGACTCTGCTCTAGGGGAGGTACCTGATACTGTTACGGGTGCAGGAAGGGATAGAATGCAGCGACCAGCAGAAGCGAAGCAGGAAGAAGCAGAACGAAGAGGCCAAGATGAGGACACAGAGCGTGATGAGCGAAAGAAAAAGCGTTGGGACGACCAGCCGACGTATATTGAAGAAGAACCGTGGACAGAGGACCTCCGAGCCACGTGGATAGGCTATTTTCCAGGTGTTTAGCTCTTTAGTGTTGCTTGTCAAGTTTTCTTAGGTTCATAGTTTAGATGACAGTCAGTATGAAATTTGTTTTTCTACTGAACCAGTTACATTCTTAGACTTGTGAATTCGGGGCTGGCTGGACTGGTTTCCCCACTATTGGGGCAGTCCGGTAACTGCAGCCAGTATATTGTTGTATTTTGACACTTTTATCAGCTTTAGCAGGCTCTTAATATAATATATACTTCTTATTTACAAAAAAAAAAGTTTTCTTTGTTGTCCTAATCTGAATTTGTTTCTTTTGACAGAGATAACTGCTTCTACCAGTGTGTCGCCATTGTTGGTAGCCAAATCAAATTTTTTTATGATCCTATAAGTTGCCTACACCTATGTCTTCTGAACTTCAAGTTGTTCATCACATTTTTCAAATAGATGACACTTCCATTTCTTACGACACTTGCAAATTTGTCTTCATTAAGTTTTCACGACTCTAAGCGTGAAAACTTCTCCTTTCGAGGTCGCATTTCGATCACTATCTTAACTGTAATGATCTTTTTATCGATATTTTCTATGGCACTTACCTTGGTTTATCGTTATGTGGCTGAAAGGATTTTCAAACTATGCTCATTTGGACATTCTTATATTGATTGCAAAACTTGATTCTGTTGATTTTGTAAGTCATTGAGTATTTTGGTTTATACTTCTTATGACTTGCCTCATCTTTTATAGGGGTTATGATTAAATTTATATATATGATATAATCCTTATTGCTAAACTTTTTATATCTCTCAGCTTGTCAATTTTATGAGTATCAATTGGCACAATTGTTTAAAACTTTTGATTAATACACATTGGCACATATTTGATTTTGGTGTTGATTTGTATGGCATAGTGTTGGTGCGTATTGATATACACCTTTAATTTCATTTGGTTGTACACATGGTTTAATGGTTGAACTATTATTATGGAGTAAACAACTATGAAATTGGCGGTGGTACTATTGGAAATAACTCTTATGCATGGAAGAAGTAAGCTCTACCACCCTCGCACACTTTGCATTAATGCCTGCTTCCTTACAGGGTTACCTCTATTGATTTTTGGGAAAATCTCTAAGCCCACTATGTTCAAACCCTTGTCCCTTAGCCCGACTCACTATGTGTTATCTCTTGGCTCCCGAAGGGAGAATTGAACCCCCATGGTTTTCAGAGTCGGTTTTGGTTTCATTTTGCCAGAGAAGACTGCCTCGTAATTGCCCCCAGAGTCACATTTTTGCATGAGCAATTCTGGGCAAACGGATTTGAATTAGCTCAAACCGTTGAAAACCCAGAACCGTTTTTATCCCCTTTACCTTCACTATGGGCAGTTTCTTCAGAAAGTGAGCTACTACATAGATATAGCTCTCATTTTACAAGTCAATTTTTCAGTGGCTGGAACATGCGTTTTGAGTCTGTATGCATTCCTTCAGATCTGTTCTTCAGAACTCCCTCTCACCTGTCAAACCGTCTCGTCGCTACACAGGTATGGGTTTTGTTTTCAAATATCTCTGTTTCCCATTCAAATTCCTTTGTCATTCGTGTTCATCATGTATATCGTTCTGCTTTGCTAAAAATAGGAAGAGTTTTGATTTGATATATATGATTTGCTCACAGATTTTTATGGTTATTCGTTTGGATTTTATTTGCTAAGCCTGGCTGAGTGAAGTAATAGATTAATGGTGTGGTTTCAATACAATTCGCTCTGTATTCACCTCTCACGGGAAGTTCCATACTCTATTTAGAATATGATTACCCTCAGATTCGATCTTGTATGATTCGTATGCTGTGTTTGACAAATAATTTTGGGAGAGTAGTTGTTACGATGTTCTCTGTCATACGATTTTCCAAATTATGAATACCACTCTGTTCGATTTAAATTTGGAAAAAACTACTCTGTTTTTATAAAAACAATGGTCTCATTAAACCTGTGCAACTATGGACGAAACATAAAACGATTATGATCTGCAACGAATATGCTAAGCTCAGTCGATTAATTCTCTTGTTTGGATTGTTGTTTGGTTTGGTTTTAAATGTGTAAAAATGAATTGGTCAAACACAATTGTAATTCGTTAGGCTGGAATGATTTTGGTAAAGGAAAATCAATCTTGTTTGCTCACTGTGCAATGACAAACAATCTCATAACAGATGGATTCGATTTGTTGAGAAATGATTACGATGTTGTTACATATGATTTAATTTACCCCACTTATGACAATAATCGAAACAGAGTTTTGCTATCTCTGTATTCGGTTAAATGATGTGGATCTTGTTGGTATAATTCCTTCAAACTAAATGATTTGTTTTCAGGTAGTTTTTGGATGAAGATTAAATTCAATTCTTTAAAAAGATTTGAATTAATCTAAATTCTGATTCTGTATCTTTATTTTAGACTAGCTACAAAATCTGATGATTCTGTAGCTAAGTCTGTAGAATTAAATTTTTATTGTTTTGCTAATAAAATACCTTTCTAACTTGTTATTTTTGGTCTATTGCAGATGAATTCGAAATTGCATTGGATCTGATGAGTAGTTAGGGGATATTTGAAATATTTTACTTGCATTTTGATTTCCTAGTTTAGTTGATTTTGGGAATATCTTCCCAAATTATGTAAACAATTTGATATTATCCACAGGGAGGTTTTACCCTGTGGAAAGACTTATATATACTCATTATTTTTTGTAATAAGATCATCCTCATTCGTGGGAGAACAAGGATATAGAATTTTAATACAGACTGAGACATAATTTGATATTCTGCTACAGCTTTAGCTTTTCATAATATCAATATTTTGTTTTATGTTTATGTGTATCTATTTGCATTTGGTTAATGACTACTTTAGCTATCTTGATCTTTTTCAAATGATATGATTTAATCAAATATAATTCATATCTGATTTCTTCCATTATTTAAAGATGTAGCAATTACTTGATTCAGTTTGTGAAAGACGGATTTCTCTTCTTCATTAATTGGATTATTAAGTATAAGTTTTTGCATAACAGGTTTACCTTATTGAAGAGGTTTATAAATCATATAATTGTTATGATCTTTTATGTTTTGTTTGTCCTGTAAATAAACTCAAAGAGCATTGCAGCTATCGTTTATGAGAAGCTTTTGGATTATCTGGTGCGAGTTTCCTTCCTCTGACCAGCTTCGAAGTCATCATACACAGGACAAATCTGGAGCGTTTCCAGGTCTGATTGTTGTTTATTTGTTTAGTATATTTGTTAGTATTTTAGTTAGATATATGTATATTAGATTGTTTAATTTCAGTAAGTTTTATTTCTTGTTTATAAAATTATAAAATAAAATAAAAAATACCTTTCTCTGTCTTGGGGAAGACTACAAATGAGTTTTCCAGGTTTTATTTAAATCTATATTTTGTAGATATTGTATATTTTGTTAGTAGTTTGTATATATAGATAGTAGATTAGTTAGTTCATTTAATAGTTAGTTTTATTTAGATTAGTTGGATTAGTTCGTTTTATTTATTGTTAGTTAGTTTAGTTTGTTTTATTTAGTTTTTAGTTAGTTTTTTTTTTTTTTTTTTAGTTTTAGTTAGTTTAGATTAGTTTTCTCTTTGGTTTTCCTAGGACCTTAGATCAGCTAACAGAGCCTCTAAACCCGTCAGGGTGGTTCATCCCAAATGTCTTGGGTTATTAGACAACCCCGGACCTGTTCCACTCTCTCAGTTGACGGACAATCAATTTCGCCCGTCAACAACTCGATATGCACATTCATATCTTTAACTTGGTACTTACCTAATTGTTTGAAATTACATGAGATTACTACCATGGTATGTATATATATACATAAATAAATAAATAAAATATGTTATGCAAAAAAAGAGAAAAATGAAAAAATTAAATTCGAAAAATTAATGTAAACAAATACCTGGAATAATCATTGTCAACATTATGTGATCCCTCTTTATTGACATCCAAGGAGGAATGTTATTATTGATAACCAAAATAGGTGACACTGAGTAAACAAACTGAAGCTCTCCAAATGGATTAACACCGTCAGTTTCTAATGAAAGCCTAACATTACGAGGTTCATCTGTAAATTTTGGCCATTTTGTAGCAATTTCCTTAAATGCATAATCATCTGAAGGAATTCGAAGAACACCATATTCAATTATATTTTGTGCATGGTAATCCATAAACTGTGCTATGCTTTGGCACCTGAACAGTGGCTGCAAACGTGGAATTATGGGAATATGTCGAAGAACCTTTCGAGGGACCATTTTTGTTACTTGATCGGTTCAATATCTACCGATACCACATACTGGGCATTATGTTTTCAATGCATGTTGTCCATAATATATAATATGATCATTGGGACATGCATCTATACATTGATACTCCATTCCAATGTCTTTCATAATGGCATGTAAATCTTGATATGTGCGAGGTAAAATATTTGACGAGGGTAACGGAAATTCACCTAACAATCTAAAACATAAAAAATAAATAGTTAATGTAAAGAATAGTAATTTTAAATATTTCATTTTTATTTTACACATTAATTAACACTAAAAGAAATGGGGAAAATTCAACCTTTATGTAGATGTGAAGAAACATATTACATACCTTAGGCTTTGTGTCATACAAGTGTTCAACAAATGATTCATAACTTTCAAGTTCACAGCAGAAATTCAGTGGAGAGAAGATTTTCTCTTGATCCTTTATAAAGTCATTTATTTTCCTTTTCAATCAGAGGTTCATCATAAATACCATCACTATTGTCCCCGTGATACTCATCTGGATGACCGAATAAGTCTTAAATCATTTGATTTGTCCCATCATCTTGAACTATGTTATTATTGTCATCTACATCCATGGTATCATTAACTTGATCTTCATTACCTGCTTCAAGTTCTTCATCTTGTACTACAACATCATTTCTTCTACTACTTGGTGCTTTGTGCATAAAGTTGTTAGGATATTTAGACACTTAGGAGTTAGTTAAGATCTACTTGGTCTAATATGTCGTTAGGTAAAAGT
>ML882173.1:0-15444 GCA_009831015.1 Picea engelmannii | reverse complement strand
TAAGTGCTTTGTTCTCTGTTAGATAGAGCTTATTGTTTTCTGCATTATTGCTTTCATCAAAGAGTGTTAGTACTGAGTCTCTGTTTGAGAGTAAGGGTCTTGTTCTCTGATTACAAGATAGTTGTTCTTACCCATTGCAATGTCATTTTAAATGTAATCCAGGATTCTTAATTTGAACTGTAAAGAATTGCAATAGGGAGACTTCTTTCCTGTGATACAATTCAGAGCTTCAGTTCACTTCAGCAAGTTTAGATAGAATGATTTCTTTACTACAACACTAAGTGATTTTGGAATTGAGCATATATAGTGCGCAGCTATCTTTGAAACAAAAGACTTCCCTGGGTTGATAATTTATGTTTCACTTGGTTGTTTGAAATTAATTAAGCAATTATAGTGACCAACACCTATGTGGCACGAGCATAATGTAGTTCTTTCGGTCTCCGAGGTTGAAGTCGTTGTTCTTCAAGGCTAGTATGTGTCCTAACTAGGTTTCAAATACGCATATCCCCTTCGGGATGTACGCAGTGATCAGCGTGTACTCAAATTCATGTGGGATACTTTCATGGTTAACCGCACCAGCCAAAGGCAGTATATAATCTGGCAATACCAACGGGATCTACTTCACATTAGCCAAATCATCGTAGTGCTTTCTTTGCTTCTTAGTATTATGGCTAGAACGATTTCCATTCGAGGGGATTCTTGCAATCCTCAGTCAACGACGCCTGTATTCCTACAGACATAACTCTCTCATCCATGAGATTCATGAGAATCTCCTCCACAAACCTCTCTAACATGCTATGTTCGCCCGACATTCACACTTGTAATAAAATAGATCAAGTAGGCGAACAGACAAGCAAGGTAATAAAACAGATGGCGAGGTCTAGAAATCACAGCGCGATATGCAATCGATTCTTTGTTAGCTTGGATAATCACGGGTGGAAAAAAGTGGTCTCGGCACTGCGTCTAATAGGTTAAATAAGAAAGTGTCGTAACGAGTTCCTCCAACGGGTAGGAATGCCTCAATCAATACAAATCAGTCTGTTATGGTGCGGTCTCAGCAGTGCAATAGCGGTATTTCCATCAATAACTGTGTTTCTAGCCATTCTGAAGTGTTATTCTAACAGTCGGGGTGCCTCCAATGGTCATATAGCTTCGTCGTGGCTAAGTCCCATTCTGCGTGGTTTTTCTATTCTGGCGAGGTTCAACTTCTGTAGATCTACATTCTGCAAAGTCTTTTCCAGAGCCTCTTGTAGTTTTTCTAGCTTGGCTTTCTTCTTACTGAGTTTCCTTGCCTTCCTTCCTATGATTTGAGTCTCTGGATTCCTCTTTCCATTCTTATTCTTATCGTTTCGTAGCATAATGACTTCACACTGCTAATTTTCTTTCAAAGGGTTCAAAGGTAATACCTCTTCGCTTACTAGGTCCTAGGTGGACATACTTTATTCTTGCATGGATAGGTCCTTCACACCTTCTTGCGTTATTTCAACTTTGACAGCTACTTGTCTTTCATTTTGGTGCTTCGACTCAAATTATCATTCTTCCATTAGGCGATCTATTTTTCTGGTTATGAGTTCCCTTAGTTCTTGCTTTTTCTGTTATGTGGCTTCCTCCTCTGCTTTCCTTTTGATCTGATCCTTCTCAATCCAAGTCTTTCCTAACAAAAGTGGAAAAGGATCATTGTTCTCAATAAACTTAATGACTTCAAACTCTTCTTCATTCGATGTTTCATGAGCAATCATAGGTATGTTAGTAACTCTTCCACATAGGGTTATCATCTTTCCTCTAAACAAGCCTATCCTTCCCAATGAAGGTATCATAGCAGGCTTTCCCAAAATTTCCCAAGTGCTTTCTGGTATAATGTTCATGTGTGTTTATTCATCCAATACACAGTATATGTCGAAGTGTTGGATCTGCAATCTGGAAAAATTCTTTCTAGGTTCTTGCATCCACTTATGCATAGGAATAACATATTTTTCTCTATTTCTATCAAATTCATTCATATCAACTCTTTATTCTAACTGTGCCCTAGCTTTCAAACTAGGACAAAATCTATCAAACATACCTAGATTCATTCTTTCGAAGAAAAAAAATCCACTTATCTTACCTTTACCAGAGAAAAAATCTTTAGGATCTTACCTCTTTTCTTCAGAACTAGTTTCTTTCTTAGCACAGAGCTTCAAAAGTTAAGTAGAATATTGTGCACTATAGCAACAGATCTACGCATAGAGATTTATGTTTTCTTCAGTTCCCAGCAATCACAATTTTAGGTCCCGACAATGAAACCATTTGTTGGCACATGGGCAGACTCGAGGTTCAACGCTTCAACAGCGCACCAACAAAACCCTAACTATCGGCCCTTTCGGCAACATCTGTGAAGCAGATGAAGTCTCACCTGAGGTAGATTCAGGGGGGGTTGCAAGACTCAGGTGTATACAACCAGGCTAGGACATAGATCTATGATTACAATACTTAGCAGAGCACTTAAACAACAATATGCATTAGTTTCTTGAATCTCGTTCACATCATAGATTAAACCCTTATTATATATCAACGCAATAACCATAAAGATAAAGTACTTTCATTCACTTAGAACGTAGAATTAGCTCATATATGGCATTCAATCATCTTTAAGCACTACGAAACAACATTAGATGCATTCAACATACATTATAACAACATCACTAAGCAAATAAACAGCATAAATCACATCGCACAAAGGACATCAAGACACAAGATATACAAGGTTCACCCAGTGTGGGGCTATGTCCACCAATTTCTTATTCTTCTTTATTAGTCTTCAATATTCTTACATTCATATGCTCCTGTGCACATAGCCACAGAGGCAACTTCGCATTGGACAGGAGATATGCGTGATGCGCACTAGATCCTCCTTCCCAAAATTATGTCAAGGCACAGAGCCAACTTCTCAGTAGTACAGAGCTCTACTTTACACAGTTTGTCTGCACAAAGCATCTTACAACCTCTTGCATTAAGCCAACATTAACACTTACAACATATTGTGAACATAGCCAACAACTTCTCATGCACTAAGCCAATCAGGCACTACCTTTACATCGCTTAGCTACTACTTATTTATACATTTATAAAGAGGCCTAATTATGGGTAAACCCATGAGCCAACATCCCTTAACCCATTACATAAACCCTAGTAAACCCTTTTCTTGGTCCACAAGCCCGCAAAACAAGAGAGATCTTGTGATCTTAGCTCCGCCTAGGTGCTCCATCTTCGACCAGCCTGTTGAAGTCCCAAAATTAGTCAAACATGAACAATGTTTCCTCAAAACTTGGTCAAGTGCCAAGATTACACAATTCACTCAATTCCATCTTCAAAATAATGAAATTATCAAATATTTCAATGTCCGATTTTTCAAGACTTTGCACCAAATTCTAGAGGAACAGTGTCCAAATAATCCATTCATCTTTGGATTCAATAAAAATGAAATTCCATCAAATGTCAATAATGAAGTAATAGCTTCACAAATAAATACATTAGATGATGTAATGAGGAGTGGAACTGAGATGAAAGGGTATATGCTTGAAATTAATGTTGATCCAAAGATTATTCTTGGAAGAGTACACAGACAGATGACAAGTTTATCAGTATCATCCCAAGTCCCATATACCTCAAGATAATTTGAAGAGAGAGGATTTGGAAGGGGGATTTTTCAAGGCCAGCCCTCTAATGTGAGAAACATTCATGAAGATGTTCAAAATACCCATCAAGACACAGATATTTCTCAGTTAAGAAAGAATATTCGGCAAATGCAGAATGAGATAACCCCACTCAAAAGAAATTAAAATATCATTCCATTGTTGATGTTTACAGCTTCATGAGACATCCTCCAGGACACAAACTAAGTGATTTGACCTGTGAGAGAGCCCATGAGTTGGTTTTTCCCATGAGATGGGTGTGTCGTTCCTCTCTAGACTGAGATAAGATGATGTGTGCCCCTCTGTGGGGTGAGGATTCCCATGAGATGGGTGCGTCTTTCCTCTCTGGATTGAGATGAAATGATGTGTACCCCTGTGTGGGGTAAAGGTGCCCATGTGATGGGTGTACATCAGACTCTGGACTGATCTTTTATGACGTGTGGTCTCCTGCCTTGTGGACTCAGTTGAGTCAGGCTTGAGATGGTACTCCAGATGATTATCCTATGGACTCGGTGAGATAGAGATCTGTTGAGTAGGATGTCCCTATGGTTGATCACAGGTGGGAGTGCCCCTAGTGGTTGAGCACTAGTGGATGTGTGAGATCCCTTGCTATATTGTCTGAGAGTAAGATTTACCTGTAACCCTAATTTTGATGTAAAGGGTATAGGTCGTCTCCACCATATGTGAAAGATAATTAATGTGTATTGTAATAATTAATTATTTTCTGAGTTATTGAGGTCGGCCATGTTGCGCCAATAGACACCACTTTTGGTCTATCCAGTCTAGTATAAGTAAAGGTGATTTCCCCATTGAGGAAACACACTTGTCACTTGTCATTTGGAAATTTCAGCAACTACACTTTTAGGGCTGAAGTGTGCACCTCTCTTGGGCGCAAGTTTCAAGGTAGTAGAGAACCCTCTTTTGTGCATTAGGGTTTCATAGTTGGAGGATCTTCTCTTGAGAATATAGCAAAGGATTGTTGGGTTTTTATCCCTTGTTGAGAAGGATTTTCCCAGGATATTTCTTGTGTTCTTATGCATGGTATTTCTTCTTTTGATCTTGGTTATTGCAACAATTGTGAATGGTGTAGTTGCATTTGTTAATTGTTCAAGTAAATGCTAAAATGAAATAAACCTCATGCTTGAGACAAGCATAGTGAAAATTCAACATGGTTTCAGAGTGTAGGTCTTGAAGAACCCATTACACAAGAATTAAAGCAAGTCGTCCTCATTTCTGCAGAATCATGCGACCCTCCTAGGGTTTCCAGAAATTTGTAAGTCCCTCTCTTGTTTGGCTATTTTAGCACCTTATACTTGAGCATTGGGGATAAAATATATGGGAGTGTACGACCTCCTTCAGTGCACCTCCAGTAAGCTTCATATTTTAATTCCGAGAATTTTGAATTTTTGGCCTTAGGGTTTCGCAATTTTCTGCAAAAAAAAATTAGATCTAGGGAGATTTTCAGCTCAACAGTGTTCTTATGACTTTCAAGGATTATTGTTGGAAGTCATAAGCCCAACAAAACCTAAGGTTTCTAGCCTAGCCTAGCCGTTAGGTTTTCTATCCCAGTTGGTAAGGGTTTGTGAAGAATCTAAAATATCATGAACAGAACTATGATGAAAGATAATCTTGATGGATCAAGAAAACATAGTTCCTTGAAGCCAAGACTTCAGAGAGATGAAGACATCAAGGAATAATCCTTCTTATCAATTTCATCAAAATCAGGTATGGTTCCTACTAATAATGATACTTGGTTAATTGAGAATGGTGCCTCCAGGAACATGATTGGATTTACAGATCACTTGACAGATCTTGTTGATAAAGAGACCAATATCCATGTTGTACTTGGAGAAAATGTCAGATATAATGTGAAAAGGGTTGGAACTTATACTTTCCAACTATATTTTGACATACCTCTTTAGTTAACTATATATGTACCTAGTATGAAGAGGAACCTTGTCTCCATTTCTTCCTTAGAAGACAAAGGCTACAAGGTTACCTTTTCTGAAGGAAAAGTTCTTGCATGGCACAAGGACTCACATATAAATTATGCCAGAGTAATTGGTGTCTGAGAAAGCAGCTTATATAGGTTGACTACCAGACTAGTCCAGGCCCTGTTACATGATATTATCAGCTTGAGTGAGCTATGGCATAGGAGACTTGCTCACATTAATTATAGATACCTTCCATCTCTAGGGAAAATACTAACAGACCTTCCAGAGATATAGATTCATCATAAAGGTGTTTGCAGAGGTTGTGCACTTGGAAAAAATGTCAAGGGGTCCCTCTTGAGCAGTGACAATAGATCCAAGGAAATATTGGACTTGATACATATATATGTGTGTGGTCCAATGATTGTTGCATCCCTGAATGGATATTTGTACTATGTACTCTTCATAGATGATCACTCTCGGAAAACTTGGATTTACTTCCTGAAGACCAAGGATGGAGTCCTACAAGATTTCAATAATTCAAAGCTCAGGTTGAGAACTTGGCCGGAAGAAAGATCAAGGTACTAAGATCGGATAATGGAGGATAATATACTTCCAAGGATTTCAGTAATTTTTGTATTGAAGCAGGGATCAAGAGGGAGTACAAAGTTCTTTACAACCCTCATCAAAATGGGGTTGCAGAGAGTAAGAACATAACCATCTTCGAGGAAACCAAAGCGATGATACATGATCAGAGTCTACCTATGATTATGTGGGCAGAAGCATGCATGATAGCAATATATCTTCAAAACATGAGTCCTCACTTGATTTTGAAGAACATAACTCCCGAAGAATCCTTCACCGGAGTGAAGCCTGATATTGGACACTTCAAGATATTTGGGTGCCCAATATACTTTCATGTACCCAAAGAGACGAGGTCCAAGATAGACCCTTCAAGGAGAAAGGGTACATTTGTGGGATACAGTGAATCTTCGAAGGCATATCAAATCTACATCTTTGGTCAGAGACAAATTGAGGTAAGTAGATATGTTATCTTTGAAGAAGAGATAACCTTTCAAACATCAAGAGAATCTCAGATGGATATTGACAGTGAGATAGTACCTTCTCCCCCTTCATTAGTTCAGAGGGAGACAACCATTATTCCAGTTGATCCAGTTATTCCAGTTGACCCAGTTGCTCTATTTGATATCCCCAGAGACATTGCAGTAGGCCACAAAAGGCCTGCCTGGGCTCGAAAAACTTTGAAAGAGGTAGAGGGCCATGCAACTCCTCAAGGCACATCCTGAGAGAGCAAGAGACCAAAATGAATTTTGAGCTACTTTTCATCCATGACCCACATCATTGATACTGAGCCTTTTTTTCATGGAGAAGCGACAAGTCAGCAATTATGGCAAGATGCCATGGCAGAAGAATATCAGTCCATCTTGAAGAATGATGTGTGGCATATTGTTCCAAGACCATAAGGGAAGTTTGTAACTTCCAAGTGGATCTATAAGATCAAGCATGCAGCTGATGGAAGTGTCAAGAAATAAAAAGTGAGATTTGTAGCTAGAGGATTCTCATAGGTGGAGGGAATTGATTATGACACATTTTCTCCAGTAGCTCGATACACTTCCATTCATACTATCATTGCACTAGTTACATCCATGGGTTGGAAACTACATCAGATCGATGTAAAGACAGTCTTTCTCAATGATGAGATTGAGGAAGAAGTTTATATTGAGTAGCCAAAAGGATTCATGATATACAATGAGAAATATCATGTGTGCGGGTTGAAGAAATCCCTGTATGGACTAAAGAAAGCACCTCGTGATTGGTATGAGAAAATGGATGGATTCTTGATGAGTTTGGGCATCAGCAAGAGTGTTGTTTATCCAAACCTATATTATCACATTATTGGCAATGATTGTTTAGTATTGGTCCTATATGTGGATGACCTATTCCTCACCGGTTCAGAGAAACTCATTGTTGAATGAAAGAAAGAATTGACTGCTAAATTCGAGATGAAGGATCTAGGTATGATGCACTACTTCTTGGGACTACAAGTATGGTAGAGGACTGATGAGATTTTCATGAGTCGAGGAAAATATACAGTGGAGATATTGAAGAAATTTGATATGACAGAATGTAAATCCATGCCTACACCAATGGTGATGGATTTGAAGAAAACGAATGATGATGATTCAGGAGAGATTGATCCACACTTGTACCAACAGCTAATTAGATCACTGGTGTATCTGGTTAACACCAGACCTAATATATGTTATGCAGTGAATGTACTTAGTTAGTTCATGAGTCACTCGAGACAGACTCACTGGATAGCAATGAAACATGTATTGATATACCTACAAGGAATAATTGGATATGGCATGAGATATGCCTCCAGTGTAGACTTGAGTTTAGAGGGATATGTAGATGTATATTGTGCAGGGAGCGCAGTGGACTAGAAGAGCACATTCGGGTGTTGTTTTACCTTAGGGTCTGCCATGGTTTCCTGGTGCAGTGGGAAATAGAGCTATGTGGCCTTGAATACTGTAGAAGCAGAGTATATAGCCTTGAGTGTGGCAGTTCCCGAAGTAGTGTGGCTTCTCAAGATTCTGACAGATTTATTTGATCGTGAGATGGATCCTACTATTATTCGTTGTTTCATGATAGATCGAAACACATTGAGATAAAATATCATTATATCAGAGACATGGTGTAAAGGAAAGCAGTACACATGCAGTACCTTCCTACCCATGATCAAATTGCAAATATCTTCACCAAATCGCTTGCTAAGACGAAGTTTGAGTACTTTCGTGAGAGATTTGGCCTGGTGGAGAATACCTCCCTAGCTGAGAGGGAGTGTTGATGATTATAGCCAAGATGAAGTTTGACTACTTTCATGAGAGACTTGGTCGGGTGGAGAATACCTCCCTAGCTGAGAGGGAGTGTTGATGATTACAACCAAGATGAAGTTCGAGTACTTTCGTGAGAGACTTGGCCTGGTGGAGAATGCCTCCCTAGCTGAGAGGGAGTGTTGATGATTATAGTTGTGTGAGACATCCTCCAAGACACAAACTAAGTGATTTATCTTAAGAGAGATCCCATGAGTTGGGTGTGCCCATGAGTTGGGTGTGCCCATGAGATGGGTGTGTAATTCCTCTCTGAGACAAAGATGGAATGTCGTGTGCTCCTGTGTAGGGAAGATGCCCATGAGTTGGGTGTGCCATTCTCTCTGAGATGGAGATGAAATGTTGTGTGCCCCTGAAAAAGGAAGATGCCCATGAGATGGGTGTATCCTTTGAGATGAAATGATTTGTACCCCTGTGAGGGGTGAAGGAGCCCATGTGATGAATTTATTGTTCTCCTCTGTGTAGAGAGTTGAGATGATGTGATACTCCAAACGATTCTCCTTTGAGACTCAGTGAGATAGAGATCTGTTGAGTAGGAAAACACACAGTGGAGATATTGAATAAGTTTGGTATGACAGAGTGAATATCCATGCCTACATCGATGGTGATGGATTTGAATAAAATGAATGATTCTTCTATTGATTCAGGTGATATTGATCCACATTTGTATCAACAGTTGATTGGATCATTGATGTATCTGGTTAACACCAAACCTGATATATGTTGTGCAGTGAATGTACTTAGTTAGTTCATGATTCATCCAAGACAGACTCGTTGGATATCAGCAAAGCATGTATTGACATATTGACGAGGCACAGTTGGATATGGCCTAAGATATGCCTCCAATGTAGACTTGATTTTGTAGGGATATGTCGATGCAAATTGGGCAGGGAGCACAGTGGACCGGAAGAGCACATTCAATTGTTGTTTTTCCTTGGGGTCTGTCATGGTTTCCTGGTGCAATAGGAAATAGAGCTATGTGGCCTTGACTACTACAGAAGAAGAGTATATAGCATTAAGTGTGGCAGTCTATGAAGCAATGAGGCTTCGCAAGATACTAACAGATTTATTTGATCATGAGATCGATTCTACCATTATTCATTGTGATAACCAGAGTTGTGTGAAGCTCTCTGAGAACCCTATGTTTCACGATAGATTGAAACACATTGAGATAAAATATCATTATGTCAGAGACATGGTGTAGAGGAAAGAAGTGCACATGAAGTACCTTCCTACACATGCGCAAATTGTAGATATCTTCACCAATCCACTTGTCAAGACAAAGTTTGAGTACTTCCATGAGAGACTTGGCCTGGTGGAGAATTCCTCCATAGCTGAGAGGGAGCATTGATGATTACAGCTTCATGAGACATCATATGGGACACAGACTGAGTGATTCAACCTATGAGAGAGCCCATGATTTGGGTGTGCCCATGAGATGGGTGTCTCATTCCTCTCTGGACTGAGATGAGACGATGTGTGCCCCTGTGTGGGGTGAGGATGCCCATGAGATGGGTGTGTCATTCCTCTCTGTATTGAGATGAAATGATGTGTACCCCTTTGTGGGGTGAAGGTGCCCATGTGATGGGTGTACATCAAACTCTGGACTGAGTTGTTATGACGTGTGGTCTCCTACATTGTGGACTTAGTTGAGTCAGGCTTGAGATGGTACTCCAAATGATTCTCCTGTGGACTCAGTGAGATAGATATCCATTGAGTAGGATGTCCCTGTGGTTGAGCATAGGTGGGTGTGTCCCTAGTGGTTGAGCACTAGTGGATGTGTGATATCCCTTGCTATATTGTTTGAGAGTAAGATTTACCTGTAACCCTAATTGTGATGTAAAGAGTACAAGTCGTCTCCACCATATGTGAAAGATAATTAATGTGTATTGTAATAATTAATTATTTTCTGAGTTATTGAGGTCGAAATTGTTGTGCAAACAGACACCACTTTTGGTATGTCCAGTCTAGTATAAGTAAAGGTGATTTCCCCATTGAGGAAACATACTTTTCACTTGTCATTTGGAAATTTCAGCAAGTACACTTTTAGGGATGAAGTGTGCACCTCTCTTGGGCGCAAGTTTCAAGGTAGTAGATCACCCTCTTGTGTGCATTAGGGTTTCATAGTTGGAGGATCTTCTCTTGAGAATATAACAAAGGATTGTTGGGTTTTTCTCCCTTGGTGAGAAGGGTTTCCCCAGGATATTTCTTGTGTTCTTGTGCATGGTATTTCTTCTTTTTATCTTGGTTATTGCAGTAATTGTGAATGGTGTAGCTACATTTGTTTATGGTTCAAGTAAATGATAAAATGAAATAAACCTCATGCTTGAGCCAAGCATAGTGAAAATTCAACATCCGCCACATAAAGACGTGAGAACTTTGCTGCAAAATCAAATAAATGAAGAACATAGACCAAGAGCACCGTGAGTGCAAAATCCAAATGTTGTCATTTTAGAAGAACACATAAAAGAAGATTTTATAGAAGAAGTGGAAGAATTCAATCAATAGTCAATCAATGATCATCATCAAATATTAGATTCTACACAAATGGAAGAAAATTTATTGACTCTAATTCAAGAGGTTTATTTTGAAAAAGAATATTACGATGATCAAGAAAATGTTTTTCAAACAAGAAACCAAGAAAATAAATTCAAATCCAAAAAAATCATCTGGATAAGGAGAAAGAAAAGAGTAATTTTCCAAAGACAACCAATCAACATCCACTTGAAAATCAATCTCAGCATCCACCATTAATAACTTATATTGTTGATGATGAATTAACCAAGATTTGGATTACTCTTCCATTCATGGATGTAGTCAAGATAATTTGACAAAGGGAAAATATTTTAAATATTTTGAATGATACAAGTTCATCCAGACTGAGGATAGATGTAGTTGTTATGAGCACAAAACAATAATAAATTTCTTGATCCGGAATATATTTGCAGAATGAAATGAATACAAATTATTATCAAAATATGCCTAACACATAATAACAGATATACAGTAAAATTGGTTTCTATTCAATAAGGAAATATGTTGAAACTGTAAAATGCAGTGGAAACAAGCTTGTTAGAATGGTGGTGGATTATCTCTGAGAAGAGATGTGACGGTTGCACTCATTCACAAGAAGATGATTAAAATGAGGCTCTGAATACCTTTTTACAATAAACGGGAATGTCAAAAACCTTAGACATTCAAATAACCTAACCCTGGGAGATGAAGTGTCAAAATTCATGTGGGCCTCGTTTGGGTAAGTTAGTACATCAACTTCCCGGGGTCGTAACTTTTGCATATGATATATGTTTTAGGCGCATGATAACCTCTATGGAAAGGTATATCTGAGGAATACACATTTTTTTGCTATCCATCAGAGCTCATTTTGACTGTGGTGAGCCCTAAAAAACATTGTTTAGGGCCTCAAAATGGCCCCGCAAGTCAGGGACCCAAAAACTAGGGGAAAAAATGCCAAACTGGAAAATTGCCAAAATGAGCTAGTTGGAATATGTGGGAGGCGACTGACATCCATCTGGATCAATGCTCCCCCCTTAGGAAGCAATGGTATCCATTGCGTTGAGTTCCCCCATAAAATGAGGAAATTTCTATTGAATTTGGCCCTGGGTGAGCCACTTGCCTTGGTGCAGGAGTTGCCCTGCTTTGACAACTTGATAAAGTTGGATCCTTTGTTGGTGAGTGCCCTTGATCTGTTTTTCCACAATATGATCACTAGATGCTTGTTGTATGCATTCAGGTTTGAGCTCTGTTGGTTTCATTTGTTCTTCTATCTCTGAGGTGTCCAATAATGGTGGGAAATACGGTCGAAGAATATACATGTTGACCACTCAGTGCAAGCCAAGGAAAGGAAGAATGTTGAGCTCAAAATCATTATCACCCACAACCTTGGTGATGGTATACGACCCATAATGGAGTGGGAGAAGTTTATGATGGGGTCATGTAAGGTGCTCTTTCTGCAAGTGCAACCAAACTTTATCACCCACCTGAAACTTGTGTGGCACCCGGTGTTGATCATGGCCCTGCTTATACTTGTCATTGGACTTCTATAGGATATCCTGAACCTGTTGGTGGATGTGCTAGATATGCTCAATGAACCGGGTGGATTTGTCAACTTCAGTTGGAGCAGAAGATGAGTCAATCGAGGTGACTGCAAGGGGTAGTTCAACATCTATGGGACCAAGTAGTTGGAATCCCAACCCCACCTGAAAGGGGTTGTGGTCGGTTGAGCTATGCAGGGCTCGGTTGTAGCTATGTTGAACATAGGGGAGAATATCATCCCATGTGCAAGGGTGCTTGGAATTATACACGATATAATTCACGATATGCAAGATATGCAAGATCATTCGATTTACGACCTCGGTCTGGCCATATGTCTGGGGGTGGAAGGTCCTGGATTTAGTGAGCTTGGTGTCCAGCAGTGACTAGAGGCTTGACCAGAATGTGCTGAGAAATTGACTATCCCAATATGAGACAATGGTTTGCTGGATTCCAAAATGTACGTAGACTCATTCAAAGAATAGCTTGGTTGTGGCCTCTGTTGTGATTCTCTTCTTGCAGGTGGCCAGAATCAACATCTTAGAAAAGAAACCAACAACCACAAAAACAAAGGCATTGCCCCGCTTGGTGGACGGGAGTCCCGACATGTAGTCCATTGAGATGGATTCTCATGGCCTGTCCGGAGTAGGCAGAGGGGTGTATAGGCCCTATTTCTTAGTGGTCGGTTTGGAAATCATGCAAGAAGTGTAGGACCCGATATACTTGTTGACCTCATGTGAAGTTTCGGCCAGTAGAAATGTTTCTGCATCATTCCCACTGTCTATTCGACGCCGAATTGTCCCGCCACCTGACTGTAGTGAGATTCCCATATCATCTTCGCTCACTCGCTTTATGGAACGCATATATGGCACAGAATCCCATCCTGAAGATGGAAATTAGCGACAACTATGTTTGTGCCCAACATTTGGTAGGTGGTGGCGAAGTTTGGTTATGTCTCATTGAGTTGGGGCCATCCATAGGTCTCATAGCCACAAGAGTCTAGAATCGTGGTAAGTGTCATGACTGGCGGTTTGCTGAGGAAATCAACGATGTGGTTGGTTCTTCAAGTTTTATACTTGATGCTAAGGTGGAATTGATGCAACTCTGTGGACCACTTATGATGGCAGTAATTTTTCAATTTTCCTTGTGTTTGCATGAGCTGCAGTGGCTTATGATCAGTATGGATGACTATCTCCTTCCCAAGAATGTAATGTCTCCATTGGCGGCAGGCTTGCACAATGGAGTACATTTTTTTTTCCTAAGTAGGGTACTTATGGAAAGCATCTGATAGTGTCTCACTATGATAGGCCACGGGGTGGTCGTGCTGAGTGAGAATGGTGCCTGCAGCATAGTCTGAAGCATTTGTATTGATCTCAAAGGGTTTTTGCAGGTTCGATAGTGAAAGTACTAGCGTTTCTTCAAATCATCGAATGTTGGTTGTTGGGACCGGCCCCACACAAATTTCACCTTACCACCACCCATGGTTACTTGGTTGAGGGCCTATGCAATATGGGAGAATCCCAACATGAATTTGCAGTAGAAATTGGCAAGGGCCAAGAAGCTTTGAAGCTCAGTGAGTGTGGTTGGGGTTGGCCAGTCACGAATGACTTGGATTTTCATTGGATCCACATGTACGCCATGTTGGTCAATGATGTATCCCAGGTAATGAATCATGTCCATGCCGAAGGAGAATTTTTCCAAGTTGGCATAGATTTGGTTCTGTCGCAGGGTGTGCAGAACCTGCTGAATATGCTGCAAGTGTTCTACCCAAGTCTTGTTGTAAATGAGAATGTTATCCAGATACACCATTACAAAAGTATTGGTGAATGGTTGCAGGATATCGTCCATCATCCTCATGAAAGTGGTTGGAGAATTTGTCAAACCAAAGGGCATGAACAACCATTCAAAAAGACCTTCCTTTGACTTGAAGTCGATATTCCATACATATGTTTTTTCTATTGAAACCAGGTGGTAGTTGTTATCACTCTATAATTTCTTACGCTGAGGAAAAAAGTTGACAGAGGTAACTACAAAACCACTTTTGAAGTTATGATCTATCCCTTCTAGCTTCAGAGAGGGATCTCTCTATAGGATTTAGATTTGTTTGAGTTTAGAATGTTAGGCTAGTTATGACAATCCAGTATTTGAATTTTGAATTTTTGGTTTGGAACAAGCAAGGGAAGGCCATTGGGCAATGGTGTCAACTTCTAAGATAGATCTGGAATATTAATACAACAGTGTATTTCTGAGGGAACAGAGGAAAAATAAGCACAATTTCCAGTAATAAAAATCATTCAAGTGATGGCAGGATAGACATAAGAAAAGAACATTACAAATAAGAGCATCTAGGATGAATTCTCAGATGTAACTTTAGAAGAAAAATGTATAGATTCATGAACAGAGCAACATATACAGAAGAATTTTTAACATGAAATATTTAACACAGAGACCAGTATTCACTGGATGAATAGAGCATGAGATAAATATGAATTCCAAACATATACTCTCAGTCAAATACTGGAAAAGAATAAACATTAATGGAAATGAGCATTACAAAGGGAAAACTCACTGAAAATAAGCACTGTGATGAATCTCTGCTATCAGAAACACTCTATGTTATTAAAGTTCTTGAAAAATTACATAACTTTCAAATAAACATGCATGCCATACCCCTGCCATTCCAACCCCCATTTTACATCAAAATACCTCCAAATATATAAGACCCCATCATCACAATAGGTTGTCATTAATTCAATTATTGTTGCCTATAATCATGGATCTAGTTATATTAATGGAGAACAAATCCCCAACAACTTTACTAAAAATAGTACATATGATTTGACAAAAGATCATAGATCCAGAGAAAAATTAGAATCT
>WSFP011486329.1:0-15444 GCA_009831015.1 Picea engelmannii | reverse complement strand
GAGTTAGAGCATTGGAGGCCTTTGGAGGAGTGTTGGACACATATCATGGAGTGTTTAGCCTTGGACCGTTGCTTGTTGGATGTGCTTCCCTTGGAGCTTGATATGTGTCACTTGGAGTTTGAGTGCTCCACATGTGGACCTTGTTACCCCTCCTCACCTAGGGGGTAACTAGAGGAGATCATGTCTCATGGCCAACAATGAAGACAATGATCCTGATGACGATGACGATGACGATCAACATGTCCACATAGAGCATCCCAAGAACCCCCTCAGCTTCATCAACATAGCTCATCACACCCAATCAACAAAGCTCATTGGGAGATGGTGGTCCGACATATTATGAGGTGTTGCCGCCTAATACACACCTACAAATGTGGAGAAGTCTCCAACCCACTTGGTGTGTCCTTGGAGGCACAAACCTGCGTCTAAACCCATTGTCACCTCAATCTAGACTCATTCCGTCTAGGCCCACTCCTAGGGAAGCCACGGGGGGTAAACCCTATTAAGCTATGTGAAAGACTTAATTGAGTTCTAGGAGTTAATTAATTTATGGATTAAGGAGACCCAACCCAATGACAAACAAACAATGCAAAATGCAATTCTTTCAATGACAATCAAATCCTTTCTTTTACAAGATAACAAATAGACCAGTGCCTAAAGATTACCAAATTTCACCTATTGAGATATGCACACTAAAAGATATTTCTACAACTTGAAATAAAGTATGGAATATCTACACAATGACTTAAACAATAAAAATGAATTTACACTTAAAACAATTATTTCTCAAAGAATAAAGAATGCTTGAAATATCAAGTAAAGAATGCTCTGAAAAGTAAATATTCACATGTAAAACACTTGCTGAAAATGAATGAAATGTAACTGTTTGAAAGTAAAATGCTTGAAAATGAAATTTGCAAGAATTGAAAAATAATGTTTTTCATGTGAGTTGGTTGTTTTTAATAAATTTTAAGGTCTCTCTTTAACTTAGGGTAATTATATGTGAATTGCAAGAAACTTAAACTGTGTGACTACCCCAAGTTCCTTATCCTTTAACTAAGATGAAGTGCCGAGTGCTCAACAATAGAACAACAAGGTTCCCCCATAGCTCTACAATGAGGACGCGTCATGCCACGAAACCCCCCACGACTTCAACCCTAAGTAGCCTCTACAATCACCCCTTTTTAGTGGTTAATCAATAAAAGATTTGGGTGCCTAATTATACTAGCCACACAATCCTTGGCCCTTTCTTGTAACCCAAGATCCACAAAGTGTCGAGGGGAGGGAATTCGAGGTAAATGGCAGGACAATGTTTATTTGCAAAAAAATTGAAAATTTTAACTACTAGTCAGTACAATATTGTAAGGGTGGAAAAACCACTCACATGCAAGGTGTGGGAAAAATGATAAAAATAACTTAAAAGGTAAGGAACAAACTTACTAGCTACACAACTTTGGCACAATGTGGAGGACAAGCCTATCGATTTTGTGGCCAAGGTGGACAAAATATTTGAAAATAAAACGAGTAAAGGCTAGCCACTCAACCTTCTCTTTATGGGAGAAGTGGGTCAAACAACTTGAGCAAGAATTATAAACAAAACATTTACTCTAGCCCACACGGTATTGTAAGGGTGGCAAGGCCACTCTCATGCAAGGCCTGGGCACCTAAATACTTGAAATATTTTACAAATTTACAAATAGGGATATAAATGAAGAATGCATGCCCAATAGACTCTTTTGCGCTGCTTATAATGCTTTAGAAAGAAAGAGGAGTGAAAGGGGTTTTACACCACAAGTATTGGATGCTTGATTGAGCTCTTTGTGGGCAAAGATCAACAACACCTCCCCTTAACCTGGTGAAAACCTGCACAAAACAACAAGTTATCTATGCTGAAAAATGCCAAAAATAAACTTAGAACAAGTTAGTGCTTGTTGGTGTATGAACCATAAAATTTATGAGTAAAAATATGAACTTAGAAATGATTAGATTTACAAGATTAAAGAAGAATAGATCTAGAAAATGAATAAGATAGAGCTGGAAATGAAATCAGAAAATAAAATGGTGTTTTTATGGTTGGACAAGTGGGTATTTAGACTTAGAATCCACTCCTCCAAACCCTTGGTAACCTGCAGATATAAAAATCCTTGCTACACAATAAGACAAGAAGGTGATATCTTGACAATGGTTTGCAAAACACTTTCCAAACACATAGAAAAACCCACAAAGATTTATGACAAAACTATCACAGATCTATCCCCAACAAAACACTTTGCTTAGGGTCTTGAAGTAGAACAATGTAAGCAAGAAAATGTACAGAAAATTGCAGCTATGTTACCTCAATAAAAACACCATAAGAGAGCACCAAAAGAACACCAAGAGATCCTCCAAAACTTGACTTTTTATTATCCAAAGTATGGTTGCAAATTTGCAGCAAGAATACAAGAGAAAATCTGAGTGGGAGAGCAAGAGAGAGTGAGGAGATATTTGGGCAGCATGAAGTTACAATGCAAATTCCTCCCAAAATGAGTAGAGATGGGCTGGTTTTAAGGGAAAGAGGGAGTGGAGACCCCCCTTGCATGCTCTCCAAGTGTCACCTCCATGCAAGGGAGGCCCACTCCAAGGGGGGCGCACCATGAGAGAGGGGGGCACACCATGAGAGAGGGGACTCAGGTTTAAGGGGGTGGGAACCCCCTTCTCTCATGTTTAAACTTCTCTCTAGGCTCCAAGGGGGGCGCCCAAGGTTGGGGGCCCCTCTCTAACCTTTGATTTCACACTTTCTAATTGATCATGAAAAGGGGGGGCATCCCTCATGTTAGGGAAACATTTGAAGTTGTCAATACTTGACTTGGGGGACCCCTTTCTTAGTGGATTACCACTTTCTAACTTAGGAATCACATTATGAAACATTTTCTCCCCCTTTTTCATGACTTTAGACTCTTTTATAATATTTGACATTTTTACTTTAGCCAATTATTCGTTGATTTTTGAATGACTTAGACTCCTCATGGATATTGACCTAGAAAAACTTGTCCAAATGTGTTGAAACTTCGTCCAAAGGTGTAAGGGGTCATAATTCATTTGATTTGAGCACCCATACGCCTATACAAAATCTCCAAGGACCCAATTTATACATTTTACATAAAAAATAATTAAAAATTTCCAATTAACGAGAAATTTTAATTATTAAAAATACCTATCAAAATATAACAAAAGTCTGCGAGATTCTAGGATATGTCTAGCATGGTCATTTACAACAATTCTATCACTTAGTCACCTATTGGGCTTGATCATTAGAACACCTTTCACCACTTTGGAGGATTATTGAGTGAAAAACTTAAGCAACTAAAATCGCACAAAAACAAAGTTAATTACTTAAGGAAAAAAAATATTCGATGAAAGGACTTACTTAATGATAAAGTCCTAGGCAACCAAATCATTACAAAGCTTGATCCATGCTTAAGATTTTGCATTACAAAATTTCCCATGTAGGGGAGTGAACATTCCGTGGAGAAGAAGAGAGAGAAATATAAGCTTTGGGTCAAAACTTCCCTACAGAACCACAGGTCTTTAAACTTATCATGGGACAAGGTACGTGTCTTCATGGTACATGACGTTGGCACCTAGTTGGATAGGTAGTCAACATCTGGCTCCAACTTGGGGACACATGCTTGATCATTGGAGAGCATATGAGAACCTCAGAATCTGCAACCACAAATTCTCACCAATAAACAACATGAGTACATGTGTGAAAAAAAAAAAAACAATAATCAATAAATGAAATGACTATACAATGAATTATATACGTAAATGAAATAATAACAAAACTGAAAGAATTAAATGAGAAAGTTTAGAGATACATTACAGAAGGTGCCCCTTTGGACACCAAATGGCTGATCATTTGTAAAATAGCTTGAGTTGTTGCCCATTCCTTGGGATATTCATGGGCTCACCATTCAAGTGGCCGAGGTAGAAAGAACTAAGACCTACTATTTCCTAGATAATATATGGACTCATCCATAAGCTGTTAAACTTTCCATGTTTTCCGGTTTTTCTCTTCCTTTATCCCATAACAACACTGTGTTCCCAACTCTAAAATCCCTCTGTCTTGTTGATTTATCAAATGCCCTTTTAATATTTTCCTGATTTTTGTAACTCTGATCATAAGCCTGCCTTCTATTTTCATTCAAGACAATTATCTGATTGATCCTGTTTTGAAATGCATCTTCGCTTGTAACAAATCCTTGAAGTAACTGATATACCAGAAGCCTAAGGTGAACTGGAAAGTAAACATCCGATCATAAACCAATTCAAAGGGACTCTTTCCTGTATAATCCTTCTTTGTTATCCTATCTTCCCACAATGCATACTTAATTTTACTATCCCATGACTTTTTGTTTTCCCCCACAATTTTCTTGATTATGGTCATTAAATTTTTATTACTAGACTCTGCTTGACCATTTCCTTGAGGATAATAATCTGATGAATGGGATAAGATAATGTCATATTCGAAATAGAAAGAGAACATTTCTGCTAAGCAAAAGGCTTTTGCATTATCTGTTACTATTTTTGAAGACAAACCAAATCTATTTATTATCTTGTCTTCAAGGAAATCCATAACAACCTTTTCAATTGTTGATTTAGTAGGGATGGCTTCAACCCATCTAGTGAAGTAATCCGTAGTTGTTAAGATCCTAGAATAGCCATTGGTTGAATTATCTTTAAACTTTCCTATGAAGTCCAAACCCCATTGCTGAAAAGGAGCTTCAACCACTACCAACTGTAAAGGGAGGGTAACTAACTTCTACTTTCTAGTGAAAATATGACAAGGCTCACATTTTATTATAAGTTTATGGACATCCAAAAAAATGGTGGGCCAATAATATCTAGCTCTAAGGATTTTATGAGTTGTTGTTCTCGTTGCATAGTGGCCACCACAAAATCCAGCATGAAATTCATCCACAAGTTTCTTGGCTTCAACTTCATCAACACATCTAAGGATTATTCCATCAATATTTCTCCATCATAGTCCATCTTTAGTGATGACATACTTGGATGCCTTTAATCTTAAGGCTATTTTCTTATGACCCATAAGGTGGCTTGGGCATGTAAGGTTCTTAAGGTAGAAAATTATATCTGCATACCATTCAGCCTGTTCAAGCCTTAGGATATTTGGGGAACATTCTGAATCATCATTTTGACAAACCATACCCAAATCCATTTCATTACTTTCAGTCAACATTTTAGTTAAACCTTTCCCTTTGATTAATTTTGTAGGCTTGATTTCTAAGTCATATTCTTGAATTTTAACAATCCATATTCTTTTTGTACCTAATCCTTCTCATTGAGATAATACATCCTTAACTGTTGAATTAGGAACATACCCAATTACTTTGGAGTACCCAACAAAGACTCTGCAATGTTTTATGGATTTTACCAAAGCAGATGCTTGTTTCTCAACCATGGGGTATTTTAATTCTGCATTTTGCAAGGCTCTACTCATGTAAGAAATGGGTTGTTCTTGGCCTTGGTTATTTTTCTAAAGCAAAACACCATCGATGGTATCTTCAAATACTAAGGAGAAAATTTGAAAGTCCTTGGAATAATCCAGAATTATTAGGACATGAGCTTCAGATATGGCATCTTTAATTTCTTTAAAGGCTTTTTTTTCTTTGATCATTCCATTCAAATTTGACATCTTTCTTAAGCAACTTATAGATTGGCTTAACTATTTCTGCATAATTATGAATGAATTTGTGAACAAAATTGATTTGGCCAAGGAAGGATTGGAGAGATTTCTTTGATGTAGGTAAATGGACTTTTTTAATTGCTTCAATTCTTTCTGGATCTATCTTAACCCCTTCTTTGGAAATTATGTGGCCTAAAAGTTTTCCTTCTATTATCCCAAAAACTGACTTAGCTATATTTCAAGAAATTCCAAATTCCCTACATCTTTCAAAAACCCGTTTTAAATAACTAGTGTGACTCTTACCATCCTTTGAAAACATTGTCAAGTCATCCTGATAAATTTCAATGATTTTCCCGATCAGTCCTCTAAAGGCATAATCCATAGCTCTTTTAAATGTAGCTCCAACAATAGACAAACTAAAAGGCATCCTTAGATATTCAAAGGTACCCCATGGAGTAATGAATGTAGTTTTATGACTATCCTCTTCTTTGACCCTGATTTGATTATAACCAGAAAACCCATCAAGCATTGAAAGCATTCCAGAGCCTGTTACCCTTTGTAATAATGTTTCCATTTTGGGGAGAGGATAGTTATCCTTTTTACACACTATATTCAAGTTTATGAAATATACCCATAACTTGATTGAACCATTCTTTTTCGTAGCCAAAACCAAATTTGAACACCACAAAGAATGTCTTGTTTGGGCTATTATTCTGGCTGCTAGCATTTTCTGCAACTCCTTTTGGACCAAAGGAGCTAGTTTGTGATTAATTTGTCTCAACTTTTGTCTAAAGGGATTAGCTCCCTCCTTCAAATGAATGATAGGGTGAATCACATCCTCCCTATAGTCCTTAATCTCATCATAAGTGAAATCCAAAATATCCCTGTATTCTCTTAGTAATTTTACTATTTCTTCCCTTTCCTCTTTAGGTGTACTTTTTCCAATTTTCACCATTCTAGGCTCTTCATTAGTCCCGATGTTGAATTCGATATGATCACATGGTTTTACATTTGTTTCCTCCTTTGGTTTGTGACCATCTTGCATGTCAAATAGCTGTTCTAGTGCATCAAGGCTTCTAGGGACTAGGTTAATTTTTTGATCATTTTCTGCATAATTACATCTCTATTCTTTTTTACTAATGTGGAAATTAGAAAATCCCTGTATGCTGTTTAAGAACTTAATGACTTTCTTATCATCATCAAAGATTTTCCAATGATCCACATTATTCGGAATTGAAGGCCTAAATATGACTTCTACTTTAATGTTTCCTTTAATTAAATCTTGGGAGAGTTGAAGAGTAGAAGCAACCACAACAAGTTCATTTTCTTTGAAATTCTTCTCTCTAGGAATAACAATAAGGTCTAAGGCATCAAAATTTTCCATGGTATCCCATATTGCATTCCTATATCTTTTTAGCCTTTCATATTTTCATGCAAATTTATTCTTAAGTTGTAGGATGACCAAATCTAAATCCCCCTTTATGTTCAATCATTTGACACCCATATTTTTGCAGAATTCTAAACAAAGAAACAAAGCCTCATATTCAGCTACATTATTAGTAGCATCAAACTCCAATCTATATGCAAAACTAAATTCCTGACTAGAAGGAGACTCTATGACTATGCCAACACCCTTCCCATATCTAGAAAATGCACCATCAAAATGCATGTGCCATACTTCACTAATTCCTTCCTCTTTAGCTTCTCCTTCTATGGACTCTAAAGAGTTAGACAAGATGGCATAATTTCCAAAGTCATCTTCTTTATACTTTAATTCATTCCTGGGATTCCTTGGGTCTTCTACATGATATCTCCTTTCCAATTCTCCATTTAATCTAAATATGACTCTATCTGGAGTGGGAATGGTGGCATAAGTTAAATCCATTTGTATATTACCCCCCAAATCTATAGCTACTTTTCTTGAGAGCAACATACCCCAAGCATCGAGCACATCAATCACCACTATGTCCATTTCTATTTGAATATCAGGGAAGGCAACCAAATGCACTTGTAAGTTTTTTTTATCAAACCATGCACCTTAATCATTTTACTATCCACGACGCAAATGTTATGGTAAGGCCTTGAAATCCTTAAATTTAACTGTTCCATTACTTTCTTAGTCATATCATTTGAACTTGCTCCAGAATCAAGCATGCAATTTTGAAGGACATGGTTATTCACAAGTAGAGAAAAGAAAAATGGTTGATTATTTTCGTTTTTCCTATCCCAATTTTTCAAAATCACAGGTGTATCTTGGTAAGCTACAACTCGTGGCTTGTCAATATTAATTTGAGGAGTATCTTCTATAGCTTTGAGTAATTTCCCCTTTTCAGATGGAATCTCATAATTTCTGCTATAGGGATCAACATTTTTGCATTATGAACCATCCTCCTAAGTCAATATTTAATTTTGTATTTGTAGGAACAATTGATTTAGGAGGGGGAGGAGGTATCTTAGGAACACTTGCTTGTGGCTTATCTTGATTTTTGGTTTCATTTATTTGATAAGTGAAGCCTCTATATCTAGCCATTTCTAATACTTGCTTGGGAGTAGGCTTAGGACCAAATTTTTCTGTTACTTTGTCCACAACTTCATTCATGCAATTTACATCCCTACTATGCTCTATTAATTCTGTTTATTCATTCATGCCCACGTTATATTTCTGACCGCACATGTTAACCTGCTCATTTTCTGATTTATAGGATTCTTCTTCATCACAAATTTGAATAAAGATTTGGAAAGTTTATTCTTCATGAAATTCCCCACAAGGCCTACAATATGGGATAACTTAGTGGTCAACCAAGTCAGTAGACTCAAAAGGATTCAAGGGCCTTTTCTCTTGAGATGGAGGTCTCTTTTCCCACTTATCATTTGGCTTATAATGAGATTTATTAACTTGAGCCCTTTCCATGGCTATCAACCTATTTTGCATGGCTGTCATTTGATTAGCATGGTTAATATCCATTTGATTAATTAATTGGGTGAGCTCCTTTATGACATCATTAGAAGATTCTTGATTTTCCACTTTCTTCCTCTTCTCTTCATTGGGCTTGGAAGAAGTTCCCCTTGAGAAACCAGACAGATTTGACTTCCCGACAACTTCCATATTTTTCTTTATTTTAACAACATACTTTTGGATATTTTTTAGACTTTTTGGCTCTTTATCCCTTAATTGATATCTAATTTCACCCTCAAATTCTTCCATATAATAAATTAAGATTGAGGCTTCAGGAGGCTTAATAGTTTGAGGGAGGATTTTAACCAAGTCATTAGATCTCTTATTGAATTCTTCCATTGTTTCATTTTCCTTGTTTTGACAAGAGTGTAAAGCAACCAATAAATGATGATCATCCTTTTTATCACCCCACTTCTCATTGAAGGCATTTATGTTTTTCCTTAAGGTGCTAAATTTGTTATCATCATGTTTCGTGAACCAGTCCAAGGCATCCTCATCCAAAGATAAAACAAAAGCTTCATCTTGACATATTCATAATTGTGAGCATTACACCACTTGCTGATGCACAAGTTGAAGTTTCTGAGGTGAGTCTTGACACTAATAGCATTGTTTCCCTGAAAAAAAGGCAAATTCTCAAGATCTTTGTCACGAAGAGGATGGGGATAACCTTGAATATTGGTAAAATTGCACGGCCTACATAGTTCATCCATAGGTTTTGTAGGATTATTAGGTACATATAAGAGATGTATATGAGAGATTGTTTCTTCTCCAAGACTTTCAAGGAGCCTATGATGAGCTAGTCTGTTCATTCTCCTCCTATAAAACCTTTCAGGTTCAGGGAGTGAATCAACCAATGCTTGAGGGTTTCTCCTGGTAGGATACCTTATAGAATGGGTAAGTGGAGTCACTACTTGAAGATTAAGTAATGTCTAATGGTAAATTTTTAAGTTGTGATAAATTAAGGGATATGTTTATTACTTAGTCTTTAAATAATTAATTAAAATTTTCAATTAACCAAGGATAAGAGACTTGTCCCCGACAATGGCGCCGAAATATGTTTCCGCCTAATACACACCTACAAACATGGATAAGTCCCCAACCCACTTAGTGTGTCCTTGGAGGCACAAACCTGAGTCTAGACCCAGTGTCACCTTAATCTGGACTCCTTTAGTCTAGGCCCACTCCTAGGGAAGCCAAGGGGGGTAGACCCTATCAAACTATGTGAAAGAATTATTTGAGTTCTATGAGTTAACTAATTTATGGATTAAGGAGACCCAACCCAATGATAAGCAAACAATGAAAAATTCAATTCTTTCAATGACAAGCAAATCCTTCTTTTACAAGATAACAAATAGACCAGTGCCTAAAGATTACCAAATTTCACCTATTGAGATACACACACTAAAATATATTTCTACAACTTGAAATAAAGTGTGGAATATCTACACAATGATTTAAACAATAAAAATGACTTTACACTTAAGACAATTATTTCTCAAAGAATGAAGAATGCTTGAAATATCAAGTAAAGAATGCTTTGACAAGTAAATATTCACATGTAAAGAACTTGCTGAAAACGAATGAAATGTAAGCGCTTGAAAGTAAAATACATGAAAAGGAAATTTGTAAGAATTGAAAAGTAAATGTTTTTCAATGTGAGTTGGTTTCTTTTAATAAATTTTAAGGTCTCTCTTTAACTTAGGGTAATTATATGTGAATTGCAAGAATATTAAATTATGTGACTACTCCAATTTCCTTATCCTTTAACCAAGAGGAAACGTTGGGTGCTGAATAAGAGAACAACAAGGTTCCCCCCTATCTCCATAGGTCAAATCCAATATGTTGGGCGCTCAACAAGGAGGACACGTCGTGCCACAAAACCCCCCATGCCATCAACCTCAAGTAGCCTCCACAGTCATCCCTTTTTAGTGGTTAAACAATAAAAGATTTGGGTGCCTAATTATACTAGCCACATAATTCTTTGCCCTTTTTTGTCACCCAAGATCCACAAAGTGGAGAGGGGAGAGAATATGGGGTAAATGGCGGGGGAATGTTTATTTACTTGCAAAAAAATTGAAAATTTTAACTACTAGCCATCACGATATTGCAAGGGTGGCAAAGCCACTCACATGGAAGATGTGGGCAAAATAATAAAAATAAATTAGAAGGAAATGAACAAACTTACTAGGCACATAACTTTGGCACAATGTGGAGGACAAACCTACCGATTTTGTGGCCAAGGTGGATAAAAGATTTGAAAATAAAACAATTAAAGGCTAGCCACTCAACTTTCTCTTTATGGGAGAAGTGGGGCAAACAATTAGACCAATAATCATAAATAAAACATCTACTCTAGCCAACACAATATTGCAAGGATGACAAGGCCACTCTCATGCAAGGTGTGGGCACGTAAATACTTGAGATATTTTACAAATTTACAAATAGGGATATAAATGGAAAAAGTAGGCCCAAGAGACTCTCTTGGGTTGCTTACAATGCTTTAGAAAGAAAGATGAGTGAATGGGGTTTTGCATCACAACTCTTGGATGCCTCCTTGAGTTCTTTGTGGGAAAAAATGGGCATCACCTCCCCTTAACCTGGTGAAAACCTGCACAAAACAACAAGCTATCTATGCTGGAAAATGCCAAAAATAAACTTAGAACAAGTTAGTGCTTGTTGGTGTATGAACCAAAATATTTATGAGTAAAAATATGAACTTAGAAATGATTAGATTTACAAGATTAAAGAAGAATAAATCTGGAAAATGAATAATATAGAGTAATAATATAGAGTTGGAAATGAAATCAGAAAATAAAATGGTGTTTTTATGGTTGGACATGTGGGTATCCAAACTTAGAATCCACTCCTCCAAGCGCTCGCTAACCTGCAAATATAGAAATCCTTGTTACACAAGAAGAAAAGAAGGTGAGATCTTCAAAATGGTTTGCAAAACACTTTCCAAACACAAAGAGAAAAACCCACAAAGCTTTATGACAAAACTATCACAAATCTATCCCCAACAAAACACATTGCTTGGGGTCTTCAAGTAGAACAATATAAGCAAGAAAATGTACAGAAAATTGTAGCTATCTCACCTCAATTAAAAAATCATAAGAGAGAACCAAAAGAACACCAAGAGATCCTCCAAAGCTTGAATTTTTATTATTCAAAGTATGGCTGCAAATTTGCAGCAATAATACAAAATGAAATTTGAGTGGGAGAGAAAGAGTGTAATACCCCAAGGCCTAGCCCCTACAGAATTGTAAACATGTTTTGTAGGCTGGTGAACCAAGTGATTATAAGCTAGGTGGATTATGTCATGCTAAAGGCTAGTGAGCCTATTTTTGTATATGTAATTATGCATATCATTAATATAAAATACATCACTTCGTGTAGACCGACCACAAAGAAAGAGTTATGGGGGACTAAGATCCACTAGGTAGGGAAAGGGAAGGGGATAAGAGGATAGGAAAAAGGGATAATCTTGAGGGATTAACCCCAAGGGAATATTATAATATATTTTCCTAAAATACTAAGGCTAGGGAAATAACTCATGTTATCATAATTTCTCGTGGGAAGGGGGAACGAATGAGAAGTGGAGCTCATGCAGCTTCATGAGGACAGGTGTATGATTTGGGACATGCATATTTATGTGGGAAATGAGTTCATTGTGGGGGTCGCTCGGGCATGCTTTCCATGCTTCCCACACACTCACATGGGGAGACACTGAGCATTCACGCACCCAACCATTCTCCCCATCGTTGAAGCTCCTCCACAATTGAACCTCGGTAACTTGCACGCATCCGTACTCGCTTGAGCCGTACCCTGCCTTAACGATTTCTGTTGCTGCCATTGTTTGTGCCATACCCGAGTTCTGTTGTTTCTATCTCCCTTACCTGTTTCACTTAGGAGCTGGACAAAAGAAGCAGGTTTTCAGGACTGTGAGAAACTCTCTCCAGGTGAGAGGGATTGATGGGGAAGTGAATTCTCTTGGAGGAAGTCCAACGACAACTACAAAACTCTGAGAATTCTTGTCTGACCTGTTGCTGAATCCCTGGAAGGGAAGTGGAGTAGCCGATGGACTGTTGAACAGTGAAGGTGTATACTTCTCAGGGTGGGATAGGCATGTGGGGAATGAGAGGCTAGGAGTTGTATGTGTAAGTTGGCTCCTCGAAGGGAATCCTTCTTGATGTACTGTGCGACTTCCTGTATTCTTAGCCTAGCTTAGGAATCCCTTAACCTGAGTGGAGTTTAGTCCCAGATCGGGGGTGACCCACTGCTGAGAGTGATGAGAAGCATGGTTTAAGGCTGGGAGGTTCGTGGAAGTTCTACACGCAGTTGGTGACCTTCATAAAAAGACAAGTACCATATTTATGTTAATTCTTATGTTGTGTATCTTGTACATGCCTTGATATTTATAATATTTCCTGTGTAAGCTGTTTGTAGAAGATTGTTGTGATTTCCTCATTAATTTGTGTATTGTAGAATGCATATTATCTGTTTAATTTTATATGTATGATGTTCTGTAAAGAGCTCTATGTGCCATAGCCCAACAACTCTATGCCTAGGAATGGACAGTTTTGATTATCAGAAACAACGTGAGAAGTTTATTTTTGTTTGGTTTTCAAGTGACATTTCCCAATAGATGGTTGGGGGTGTTACAAATTGGTATCAGAGCCCATAGTTTCAACACTAAACTTGGATGGGCCGTATAAGTGGAAATTGAAATTATAGAGTGCCAGGAGGGCGTTGAGGGAATTCCTTGGATGTGTTCAAAAGATCAGGAGGTATAGTAGTTTGAGAAATCACAATGATTGTGTTTTATAACCACACAATTGAAGTTGAGCCATAGGATCTGCATCGGGGGGAGGCAAACCCTTCCCAACCGTCAGATCTAGAAAAAGGTGCATGACAATTAACCTCCAAGCCCTTTGGACTTCACGACTTCGATGAAGTTTATGTTTTGTTGAGAAAAAGGGGTCGAAGCCCGAAGTTCCGAAGTCCTGGATTCATTTTCAGCCATAGATGATTCGGGAGAAGGCGGATCGTTGGATTTCCCATGTGGTTCGGTGGTTCGGTGTTCAAGGAAATTATTTGAAGTGCACACAGAATGGATTTCCTCCTAAAGTATCGAAGTCCATAACTCATCTGGACCGTTCATGTTTGAGGAAACGTGTTCGCAGATTAGGCTATTCGGGAATTCAACATTCAAGGGATTTGTGATGTAGTGTGGAGAAGTCTCCCGAAGTCCCGGAGTCCCAAAGTACCAAAGCCCCAAAGTCCCGAAGTCATGAAGCACCAGAGTGATGTGTCTTGATGACATTACTAGGGGTGACGTGGAATTCTCTAATCATGCCACATGTTAGTCAAAATTGTACTTTTGATGACCTTGTTGGACCAATAGCAGTCTGACATGTGGGGGTCACGTGTCACCATCTTATATGATGAAAGTTGTACAATGTGGACCCTGTAAAGTTAAGAGAGGTTTGAGAATTTGACGTTCGGAGGAATTAAGTGATGGATGTTGATATTATGGTAGTTGCGGGAGGTATTTACCTCCACGTGTAAACTTGACGTGAATAGAATATTCCGGGAAACAAGAAGAAACCCTAATGAGTTGGCTAATAACCCTAGAAGACAAGTCGGATTAAGGGGATAATTTGTATTAGGTTGTTAGCCTCCAAGAGAAGAAGTCGGCTAGAAGAAATATTATATACTGAGTAAATAGGTACCCAGAATGAGAAGTTGGCCTAGGCAGTTAGCCAAAATTAGTATAAATACAGGAGGTCAGTCTTCATTTTGGCAGGCATTCTCAGAACTGCAAAGCTCGCTTGTGCGCACTGCAGTTAGCCAGTTTTGTGCGCAAGTTTGGAGGAGAGTTTCTGTTGCAGTTGCTGAAGCTAACAGATTATGTTTTGGCTTGGACTATCTCTTGGTTATGGTTTGGACTATATGATCATCTCTTGTTTGGTGCGCTATCCTTGGAGAAAGGTGTGCCACCCTTTGTTTGGCTATCTAGCCTAGGGTTTGCTTCCGGAGTGATTCTCTGTCAAGGTTAAGGTGCTCGGAGGGTGGCTTTGGCCTATGGTTGGGTGACAATAGTGATATTGTCTATGGTAAAACGAGCACATCCATCATATTCTAACAGGTTATGGGCCCACACCTCCTTCATTCAGTCTAACCACTCGAAGGGAGCATAGCCATAAGGATATTAAGCTCATTGAAGAACTGCCACTAGGGTTTCTAGTAGGAGCAGTCACCAAAGCACAATCGCTAGGGTTACTAGCAGGTGCAATTGCAGAAACCCTAACCCTCTTGTTGAGGCACCTTACCTAAATAGACTGACCTAATTTCTAGATAGACCAGTGCACCCTAGCCTAGCACATCTCTTGGTACTCTCAGCAAGCCAAGATGTCAAGTTTGAGTTTTTGGTCAAATCTAGGGTTGACCAAGTCAAAGAAGCCATGACTTACTCTATGAAGTCAAAAAACAAGTTAGATGGAGTTTCTAACTTCAGAGCGTGGAAGACAAGGATTGACCTCATTCTTGCCAAGAATAAAGTGCTGGATATTGTGACAGGAAAGATCGTGGAACCAAAGTTTGAAGAAGGAAAAGAGAAGGAACTGCAGAACGTTGCAGTTATGGAGAAGTTCAAAGACGGTGATGTAATGATCCCAAGCCAAATTCTTTCTTGGAATCACTAACTACTACTAATTTATTGAGTTATTAAGTGCATACAAGATTCATCAACACATGGAGATCACAATATATTCAAGATGTAGAAGCACAAGCAAAGATCTGA
>WSFP011486328.1:0-15445 GCA_009831015.1 Picea engelmannii | reverse complement strand
TAATTTTTGTACTTATTTCTTTCATGGTCCATGAGAGCCCCAATCCCAGTCTATATGAAAAACACATTTAAATTTCCAAAAATATGTAACATACATTATTAATTTTTCGATAAATTTCAAACAAAATTGATTCGGGAATGCCTTTATTGTATGTTAAATTTTGGGTGTCGAGGAACCTTTGTTGTTTGTTCCAAAGAAAACTAATTCGGGAATGCTACATTTTTTGTTTCCTATTGTATGCTAAATGTTTTTTGTCCGGGAACCTTTGTTTATGTAACAGACGTTACTACTTTCAAAGAAAACTAATTTGGTAATGCCTTTGTTGCACAATGTTGTTACTATTCTATTGTTTGCTAAATTTCTGGTGTCCAAGAACCTATAATTTGATAAATTTCAATTTGTTTTGTGTTGAGAAGCCTTTGTTTTAAGGAAAACTAATTCAAGAATGCTAATTTTATTGTTCTTTTGTCCACGAACCTATGTAACAGATGTTATTACCATTCTATTATATGCTTTAAAATGTTGACGTAATTTCCAGAAATATGTAAGAGACATTATTAATTTTTGATAAATTTCAAAGAAAATTAATTCGGGAATGCCTGTCCAGGAAACTTTGTTGTTTGTCTCAAAGAAAACTAATTTAGGAATGCTAGATTTTTTTGTGTCCTATTGTATGCTAATTTTTTTTCTCTAGGAACCTTTGTTGATCTAACAAACATTATTACTTTCTAAGAAAATGGGAATTCCTTTGTTGCATGACGTTGTTACTATTCTATTGTATGCTAAATTTATGTTGTCTAGGAACCTATAATTTCATAAATTCCAATTTCTTTTGTGTCCAGGAGCCCTTGTTTTAAAGAGAACTAATCTGGGAATGCTAATTTTTTTGTATGTTTGTCCATGAACCTATGTAATAGACGTTATTACTATTCTATTGTATGCTAAATTTTTTGTGTCCGAGAACCTTTTAAATGTTCTTGCACGACGTTGTTACTATTCTATTGTATGCTAAAATTTTTGTGTTCAAGAACCTTTTAAATGTTCTTGCATGACGTTGTTACTATTCTATGGTATGCTAAATTTATGGTGAGCCTTTCTTGCAGGACGTTGTTACTATTCTATTGTATGCTAAATTTATGGTGTCTAGGAACCTATAATTTGATCATTTATGGTGTCTAGGAGCCCTTGTTTTAAAGAAAACTAATTTGGGAATGCTAAATTTTTTGTGTTTTTGTCCACGAATCTATGTAAAAGACGTTATTACTATTCTATTGTATGCTAAATTTTTTGTGTCCAAGAACCCTTTAAATGTTCATGTAACAAACGTTCTTAGTAGGAACCTTATTATTATTGTACACTAATTTTTTTTTGTCCAGGCTCCTTTTAAGTCTTTCATGTACTATCAAACTTAGATACTAGGAACCTTTGTTGATGTACTAGACATTAATAATTTTTGATAAATTTCAAATAAAAATAATTCGGGAATACTAAATTCTTCATGGATACCACATGTAATTCAACTTGCTACCCACGTGTCTATAACGACTCGCATTTATTCTCATTCCAACTTGGCAGGGACTATGCTGCCATGCAACACTTGTTTTTATGGTGAAGGCATTCTCAAGGGAGAGATTTTTCCCAAAACTTGATCGTCCATACTGCTGGTTTTGGGAAACAATGGGGAAACAATCATTTTGACATGTATTTCTAAATCTGTGGTCATTTTTGTCCACCTATTGTGTCACCCATATCTAAAAATAAAATATTCATGTATACAAACTTTATATTATTTTTCATATAAACACATAAATTAAGGCCTAATATCATGGTGGTTACATATAATTCACTGAGGATTCATGAAATTTGAATTCATAATTATATTATAAACCTAAAAAATCATATAATCAAATAGCATAAAGAGTTTTCAATAAAAATGTAAAAGGATCATAATTTGGAAAAGTATATCTAACATAAGTTGAATGAATAAAAAAGAGTCAAAGATCATAACCATGAAAGTTGTTGAAATAATAAACAAGAGTCAAAGATCATAACCATGAAATGTAATTCTAAACCTACCCTCATTTATGTTCACCTATTCTGTCCATTTTAAGGTCATCCAAAGGATCATAATCAAGAAAAGTATATCTAACATAAGTCGAATGAATAAACAAGAGTCAAAGATCATAACCATGAAAACTGTTGAATGAATAAACAAGAGTCAAAGATCATAACCATGAAAATTGTTGAATGAATAAACAAGAGTCAAAGATCAGAACCATGAAAACTGCTAAATGAATAAACAAGAGTCAAAGATCAGAACCATGACAAGTAATTCTAAACCTGCCCTCATTTTTGTCCACCTATTCTGTCCATTTTAAGGTCATCCATAACTTCTGCAATCTTTTCAAGTTCCGTGAATTTTTATATTTATTTTCACATGAAAAAAACATTACTTTGTTATTATAAGAAATCAAAAGTAATATTACATCGCTCCTATACTTCTATCTCAAAAGATGGAACGTGTGTCATGTCAAAACCTATGACGTTTAGTCTACTTAACATAGTTCTATGAGAAGCATGTATATAGTCAACCGGTAAAATACCTATCAGCTATCAAGAAACATGTATTTTCACCATTTTTTCTCAAAACCACAATTTTAAGATCTATAAAAAAATCTGTGGGAAATTAATTTCCCATCTTTCAATATGTTGATACATGATATTCCTTCCTTCCACCCCAGAGCCTCCTTTGAGAGTTTGTCTGCAACAACGTTCAATTCCCGATAGATATGTTGAAATTCAATCTCAGTAAAAGTCTTTCCTAGAGCTGTGATCCTATCACAGTGGTGGGTGTGATTGATTTTCTTTATGACACAAAGACAGTTTAACTAGTCATTAATCATCTTGGAATCCCCCATCATTGATATGCACTGAATACCCAATTGCCTGACCCACATGAGGAGAGTCCAAATACCCAGCAGTTCATCCTTTGAATTTGCGCCTTTGCCTCCACCACGAATACCAAAAAAAACAAAAGAGGAATCTCTATAAATGGAAAATCCTCCCCCACAATTCTCGTTCTATGTTGTGCCATCAAAATATCCATAGACCTTGTTGGTAACTCGGAAAACATTGTGGAGGATACTAGTAGGAGGCAGGTAATGAACTTTTTAATATGCAGAGTAAGTAGTCAATATATGACCCACCACCTTATCAACCATTGGCATCTCTCCTTCAAAAATACATAGGTTATGTGCCCTCCAAATATACCACTAGCAGAAGATAGGAAGTGTAGCATAATCCTTACAGTACATGATCCAGCATTTTAATTTTGAATTTAAATCACCATCCCAATTTAAAAGTTTGATATTTATAAATGAACAACATTTCTGCCACAGAAATATAGAAAAAATACAGTCCCCAAAGATGTGGAGACAGTTCTCCTCATTCAATTTGCAAAGAGTGCAAATCTCGGGTCCGCTCCAACCCCTCCTTTTGAGATTTTCCCAAGTTAAAATCTTGTTTTTTAGAACCAACCATCCAAAGTATTGAATTCTAGGAGGGATTCTGAGCTTCCAAATAATTATGCACCACCATGGGACTTCATCAAACAAGTGAGAAACAAAGATTTTTTTTATACAAATCAACCACAGTAATAGTACCAAATTTGTTTTCAATCCAGATCAGGTCGTCAGGTTCACTAGTCATTCTGATGCCTGCGTTCTGAATTCCATCAATAAAGGTGTTCCACTCCAGAGCCCAATCATCAGAAAGTTCCAATGTATCACTAGAGAGCTAGTCAAAATTGTTTTGGGGATAATGAGGCAATCCACTACATTGATAAATAGTCTTTAGCCCCAAACAATTTAGATGTGTGATTAGTTCTTGCGGAAGTCGAAATGTGTCATCCACCCACAAATGGATCCACAACAACCTTGACATGATTTCCATCTCCAATATACCATGCTAAAGACTTACCAATCCATTCAAAATATTTAGTGAATTTGTTCCAAATAGCAGAACCATGAGATTTTTTATATTTGTCATTCTTGATCCATTCTATAATAGAAAAGTTCCCCAAATACTTTTTTATCAAGACCAATCCCCATAAACCATCCTATCTAGCTCCACTCCACATCGTTTTTAATAGTAGAACAATATTAAACCATTCCAAATGTTGAATACCCCAACCTCCTGGAAGTTTTGGAAGGGATAGATTCTCCCAAACTACCAGGTGATATTTTCCAAAGACTTCAACTGAGCCACCCCAGAGAAATTTGAAAAATAGCCTGCGCATTTCCATGAGAATGTTGGTCGGCATAAAAAATAGGGAGCAACAAAATACAGGTATACCACAGAGAACCGAGTTTATCAAGCACACCGTCCCACCCAACAAAAAATAATACTTATAGCCCCAAGAATATATTTTTTACTTTATCCTAGCAAGTAACTAGATCGAATCTCTGTGGGAATATTTTTCCAGTTTTAACATGAAACGCAAGTAGTTAAGACCAGCATCCAAATTCTTAACTGAATAAGGCAAGAAATATTTAATATTAGTAATATGAGCCAAAGCAACTCCATTCGAAAAGAAAGAAGTTTTCATGGAGCTTATAAGCATCCCCAATGCTTCACAAAAAAATTGCTAGATAGATGAACATTTCGGCCATTCCTGAATGTTATCAGTACCAAAGATGATAATATCATCTACAAATAATAAGTGTGAGGAAGAGATCCACACAAATTTTTAATTCTGAAATTTTTTCATCAATCGTTGCTTTTTATATAAGTAGACTAAGACCTTCAATGACCAAAACAAAGAGTATAGGTGATAAAGGGTAGCCTTGTCGAGTGCCTCTGCCAGCTTTAAATGAACAGGAAGGACTTCCATTTATGAGAATAGAGAAATTTGCAGAAGATACACAGGCTAAAATCCAATTTGTAAACTGAAAGGGGACACCCACCTGTAAAAGGATCAATCTAAGAAATGTCCATTCTACTCTATCAAATGCTTTGACCAGATCTAATTTAAGGATCAGAGCCTTTTTTTTTTTTTTAATAGTATGCAGTCCTTCTTGGGTGATACCCACTGCATCCATAATGTTCTTTTCTTTGAGAAATCCAAACTGTTCAGGGCTTAACATCAAAGTCGGAATAGGTTTAAGGTTGTTAGCAAGAATCTTCATCATGATCTTATAATAGAGATTGCACAAATAAATAGGTCTGAAATCCTGAAAGGATTCTGGCTTCCCAAGTTTTGGAATTATGGAAATGAAGGTAGCATTTAGAATGAGAGGGACAATTCCATATACCCTAATCTCTTCAATCATCTCCACCAAATCATTTTTCAATAACTCGAATAATTCAAGGTAAAATTCAACAAGCCATCCATCCGGTCTAGGACTTTTATCTTTCTTGAATCCCTTCAAAACCCCCAAAATTTCATCCATTGTTACCTCTTTGAACAAGGCTTGCCCATCTTCCTCAAAAAAATATCGAGGGAAGAGATTTATTACCTTTAACATCTGAGTTATATTTGAATCAACAGGTTTTTTGAAAATGTTTGAAAAGTATTTGACACCCTCCCTCTCGATTTCCATCTGATCATTGGTCCAAACATCATCTGCCCCTTTAATATCCCATATAGTGTTTTGAATCCTTCAGTTGTTAGCAAAACAATGGAAATATTAAATAACAGAAATTTGCAATTTCATTCAAATTGATGTCCTCATATTCCAATTAAAAAAACAAAACTTAAAATAGTTAAACAAAGCTATTTTTATTTTTCCATATATTTCCTTTTTAGAAAATAAAACCCCATAGTAACCATAATAATACATAATAACCATAATAATGGAGGATTAAGATCTGCCACTTAAGCAAGCAAGTATTGCACATATTCTAAAAAGGGAGTGGCAAGCAAGTATTGCACATATTCTAAAAAGGGAGGGAGATAACAGAGACTTAATTTATGAATTATGAATTATGAACAAATTAACTCTGGAATTCCAATTGTCCATATGTGAAAGTAATCAGATTATCCATCCTAGGGTTAAGAAGTAAAATTAATGGTTGACTTTGTTACATGGAATTTACAATCAAGTTAAAAGTGTTTTTTTGTCCATTGTCCACAAAATATGAGTATACATTACATAAAATATGAGGTAAATGAAAAAAAATTGAAGTAATTTTTTAAAAATTATTATAGGAATTATACAGAGTTTTCACTTAGTAAACCCCTATGACATAGTCCTAGATCTTGATAAATACCTCCCAAAAACTTTTTCTTGAACCTCTCTCCTAATACATCTTTCCAATAAAAAAATGGTTATTTTAACTAGATACATCTTTTTATACCCAACAAATACCAATAAATCCCTTGAGGCCCCACATCCCCAATACCTATAATATATTGATCTTATTTTTCACAATTAGAAAACCTCATTATGAGTGAAACTAATAAGATATTGGTGATCACGTAAAGCCCCCATAAGAAAAATTAATACTAGCACAACTACATGTAGTGGAGGGAAAACCAAAAAACTAATAATCTCACAAAACATAATGAAACTAACTATCAGTTATACATATCTAAAGAAGCACATAAGGACACTAATCCATGGAATTTCGCTAGAAATGTTGAGGGCTTACAAGCAACTCCATGGTCACCCACAAATTCTCCCTCGAGCACCTCAGATGAATTCCACGTTAACTTTTCATGGATTGTTATTATGTATAAAAATAAAAAATAATGTAAACTTATAAAACCTTGATGATAAATTAAAAAAAATGGCCTGGAATATACAATAAGAACCATGAAAACCCTAATAATATCTTGCATTTATCATGTTTTGTTATTTGTCTTGTGTTTCTCGAATTGCAACTGACATTAATTACATAATCTCAAATTGGAACTACAACCTGCATGACGTCAACAAGAAAAAACATTAAACCTAAAAAACATTAGAAAGATCAAGCATAACCTATTTACACATTCCAATCCAAATAACATTAACTGCATTGCAACCTATTTCCACATTCCAATCCAAATAACCTAAAAACTGTTAGAATTGCAAATGCGAAAAACACAATTCACATATGATAATTAATAATCACACGGATAAGAAACACAGGGATTTCACGTGGTTCACCCAAATGTTGGGCTACATTCACCAAGCATAGGTATCGGTTGTCTTATTATTCAAATCATGGAGATTACAACAGACTTGCAAGTTCTCTCGTATCCTCTCACTCTGTCGTATCTGCCTCTATGGGCTTACATGAATTTATATACATTTACATAAGAAACTGATTATTAAATGCACTTCTATCCATATTCTAACTTGGTCTATTTTAGTTGCAACCAATGTGGAATAATAGGATCCAAATCCATCCTTGGAGGAATTCGTTGTCACCAAATCCCAACAATATCCACCTTGACAATAGTTAACCTGATACCTTTCTCCTTCCTTTTGTTCATCACCTTTTCTACAAACCAAGAGAAGCCAAGCACCACTGAAACTTCTCTAATAAAACTAGTTTCATGATCTTTCCTGTGTGACTTGCACGAGTTTGGATTTCCTGAGGGGTCACTCCATCTCCAACATGTCTTCCACAACTATGTTGTGAGACATATTTAGTGATAGATCTCCTTCTATCCAAGACACCTATAAAATATGCATTGCAATTATCACAGACCATCTCAGTGTAACCATTATAGGTGACATGTATTCTTCTCAAATGTTGAAGCACCCATTTTGCTGCAGCCCCTGAATCTGTCACGTATCTGACAACATCATTAGCATTTGAAACATCTGGTCTTAACCATTTCATCACATACAACAGAACTCCGACTGAACTTACACGAGACATAACCTTTTCTTCTTTATGGACAAGACCTATGCTTGAAGAAAACATATAATGGAAAGCAAGAGGATAAAAATTGGTTTTACAATGTTCATATTTAACTCCAACCACATCTTACCATTACCATCTCTGTGTACTTCTATACCCATAATTTGTTTTGTTTCTCCTTGATCCCTCATCTGAATTGTCCTGTCCATCTGAGTCATTCTCTTACTGATTTTATCCATGCTTCGGCTTGCATCGAGCATATATTCAACAAACAACATCAATACTATGAATGTACTATAAAATGTATAGTCATTCCTACCCTTTGAAAAATTCTGACTCACTATGAAGGATTCAAACCTCTTGTATATTTGCCTGGGTACCAATAGGCCATACAATGAATTATGTAGCATGCAAACAAATTTACAGTTGCGATCTTGAATCAACCCTTTTGGTTTCTCCATACATACTATATCTCTGTCAATGATGACCTTGTGAGAAGTAGGATCCCACACACAACATCCCTTTATACCACCATCATAAATTGCAAATATATAAAACAAGCAGGAATTCAGAAACAAAGATTTTAAGTCTGAAAATGATTTACCACTTACTAGTACCTGCAATTCTTTATTACTCTTATGAACTTGATGCTTCTTCCATAGATAAGAAGATGCATCTGTCACATCAGATGCTACTTCAGTACTCCCTTCCAACTTATAAAGGTTATCAACCTTTGTTGCCTTCATCACTACTAAACTACCTTTTGACAATGTGAGTGCTCCACCTTGACCTGTATACTTATATCCACAAGAATCCAACACTCCCAATGAAATCAAATTTGATTTAAGATCATGTACATATCTAACATCTGTTAATTCCCTAACAATACCATCGAAAATCCTGATTCTAATACTGCCAACCCCAACAATTTTACAGGGAATACCATTTCCCATAAACACTACACCCTCATCAACAGATTGGTAAGAAATGCACCAATTTCTATGTGAGCACATGTGGTGGGAGGCACCTAAATCTAACTGACATTCTTCTTGATATTGTAAATTACTAGAAACAGATAAAACTTGATTAGTCATACCTAAAGTTGTTACAGCTAAATTTGCTTGCTTCGTAGATTTTTCCTTAGATTCCTTTCTCTTCTAGGAATCTTTCTTGAGATGTCTTATTTTTCCATAGTACCATCATTTTGTTGTACCCTTTCTGTGTCTTCATTTACATCGAGAAAAACTCAGTATGCTCTTTAGTTCAACCTCTGACCAGCATCGTCTATGAAGTTGAGGTTTATTTACTAGATTTTCTCCTCATCTCCTCAGCCAACAAAGATCCCACAACAGAGTCATAATCTAAAACATCTATTGAGCTAAAGATAATAGAGGTGACTGGATTATCCCAAGACTTAGGCAATGAACACAATAGTGTAATATCCTTATCTTCATCTTCGAATTTAACTTCCATACTAGTCAATTGAACTATAAGGGTATTGAAGGTATTTAAATGGTCAACAAATTTTGTACCTTCATTTATCTGCAAACTGTACAACTATCTCTTCAAGTAGATCCTACTCGTCAAGGACTTCGTCATATATAGACTTTCCATCTTTCTCCATAAGCCTAATGTTGTATCCTCTTCTACGATATTAAACAAAACATCATTCGCCAGACATAAACGAATGGTACTAAGAGATTTTGCATCCAGATATTCCCATTCCTCATTCCTCATGGCCGTTGATTTCTTTGTATTGACTGCCAATGCTTTTTGCAACCCTTGTTGCACCAATAAATCTCACATCTTGAGCTTCCAGAGCTCAAAGTTACTTTTACCACTGAACTTTTCCACTTCAAACTTCGAACTCTGCATCTTAGCCATTAGCACAAAAATCTCCTAATACCCAAATCACTGCTTATAATACTTGGCTCTTTAACCAATGGATGAAAAATGTGGATCCTTAATGAATAAGGTTAAATGATAACCACAAAAGGTTTAAAATAATAAAAAAATTATATATTCCATAAAACCTTTTTAATTTACTTTATACCTTAAATTTTTCACTCCATAAAGAACCTTTTAAAACACATCCACCCACATGACTTGACACCATTTAATTAAAAAACCCTTTTTGTTTTTAATTCCTCCACCTTTACTTTTCAAAAAAACCATACTTTAAATTTTCCAAGAAGAAAATCATGTGAATGTTTTTAAAAGGAGATCAGTGCTCCTTCACCATGCGTCGAGAGTGCTATTTTGAATATCAGTGCTCTTTGAGTGTGGATGGGGGAGCGCTAGAGCTCCTTGAGTGTGGATGGGGGAGCGTCGACGCTCTGTGATGCAAGAACCAGGTGCACGGTCTTTACGAAAATTTCAATTTCATAACTATGGGAGCGTCGACGCACCTCTAACACTGCCTAGGGAGTGCCGATGAATTTCTACTCAATTTCCTCCCGCGGAACTTACTCAATTCACCTTCTTGCACCACGGATCTCACCTCATGGATCTCCAACGCAACTATAATACCAATTGCTAGAATTGAAAATGCGGAAAACACAATTCACATATGATAATTAGCAATCACACAGATAAGAAACACAGAGATTTCATGTGGTTCACCCAAACGTTGGGCTACATCCACCAAGCATAGGTATCGGTTGTCTTATTATTCATATCATGGAGATTACAATAGACTTGCAAGTTCTCTCGTATCCTCTCACTCTGTCATATCTGCCTCTACGGGCTTACATGAACTTATATACATTTACACAAAAAACTAATTATTAAATGAACTTTTACCCATATTCTAACTTGGTGTATTTTAGTTGCAACCAACACAGAATATTAGGATCCAAAACGATCCTTGGAGGAATTCGTTGTCACCAAACAGAAATCCATGCACTAGCTACCTCACTACATCATTGGACTGGGGATGCTAGCTGAAGAATAAGCATTACAACCTATTTCCACATTCGAATCCAAATAACCTAAAAACCTATAAGAAATCCATGCACTAACTACCTCACTACATCATTGGACGAAGGATGTGACCAAGAAAAGTCATTGCCACCTATTTCCACATTCCAATCCAAACAACTTATAAGAAGGAAAGATAGAAATCCATGCAGTAGCTACCTCACTAAATAATTGGATGGAGGATGCGAGCTGAAGAAGAGGTGTTGTCTCTTATAACGAACCGATCTCGATTTTCGAATACCTAAGATACTTGTTTGAATGTTGTACCACACACCAATAAAACTTTAATGGTAAGAAAGAAGACGACACACTCCCACTCACCTAGTAACTCCATGAATACATATCCCACTCAACATGTAATAGGTTTCTCAACCATCCCATAAATACTTGGTAAAAACTTAAAAAGTAGTAAAAACTTAATTTAGAGTCAAAATACTTGGTAAAAAATCTAAAGACATAGTCAAAAACTTAAATTATAATAAAAATATGTAGTATTAATATTAGTATAGGATATTATTATGTTAATTATTTTAATCACCATTTTTTCCTCGCTAATTATATTTAAGTTGATTATATTAATTTGATTAATAATAAGATTTTTTTTATTTGAATAAAACACACACATAAAGCATTATTTCATTTAATTTATTTTTTTTTCAAAATTCAAATACTTTTAATTGATAAATTTCAAATTATTTTTAATTGATAATTATAAAAACCATTTCAACTTTCATTATAAAGTACTATTAAATTGTCTTTAAACAAAACATTATTCTCCCAAAAAAAAATATTAACAAAAAAAATATTAACAAATTGAAAATAATAAATATGTTGTTTGACTTTACCAATCTATTGTAAATCACCTTTAAATTGAATTGTATAAATCCTACTTGATAAAATACTTATTTATGATTTGATTTTATCCATTTGAATGTATATTAGTTCTTCATCTAGGAGAACACTCTTATATTTAGAATTAGTATATAATGTTCTCCTATATCAAACAAAAAGTTAATATGTGTTAAATTTAATGTTAATAAGTATTGATTTAGTCTTAATTTTTATATCTTAATTTTTACATTTTAAAAGTGAAAAAAAAAATATTAACAAATTGAAAATATTAAAAATAATAGATATGTTGTTTAACTTTTCCAATCTATTGTAAATCACTTTTAAATTGAATTGTATAGATCTACTTTATAAAATACTTATTTATGATTTGATTTTATCTTATTTATGATTTGATTTTATCCATTTCAACGTATATTAGTTAGAGAACACTCTTATATTTAGTATTAGTATATAATGTTTTCTCATATCAAACAAAAAGTTAACATGTGTTAAATTTAATGTTAATAAGTAATGATTTAGTCTTAATTTTTACATTTTAAAAGTGTAAATTGAAAATTAAGTAAAACTTGAATATGGGTCAAAATAGAACTAAATATTAATGAACTCTTAAAACAATTTATTGAAATACATTGAACTGGCCTATTGAGATTCTTAGACATTTACCTATCAATGAAGCAAAAGATTATTACTAGATGTCCTCTTGTAATCATAATTTGTTATGTTAGTTTTATTGGCAATATGTTCCCTACTTATCTATTGAGTTACTTTCCTTGTATTGAGACCATTTATATGAGAGACCAATAAATATAATATTAACATATAAAATTATCAAATTATTCGTTACTTATCTATTGAGTTACTTTCCTTGTATTTCCTTGTATTGAGACCATTTATATGAGAGATTAATAAATATAATATTAACATCTAAAATTAGCTAATTATTCCTTATTAAGTCAGTTATTCAGAGCTTCTCAATTAAAAAAAACAATTTCATACCTTATTTTAAAATGAGAAATCAATAAATAAGATTTAAGATAAATTATTCGTTACTTATTAAGTCATTTTAAATGAAACTTTTCACCATCCTTTTAATTTATCTATAACTAGTAATAAAGTTAGGTTATATAAAATGTCAAATTGATTATTAATATTATTTTAATATATTTAAATAAAATTCCAAATAGCTAAATATAATTTGCTAAACACTTGAAATACACAAGTATTATATATCAGCTAATTCCATAAATCATCTCATTACCAGTCGTATTCACCCATTATTTCAACCATTAAGACAATTCGAGTTGTCAAATCAAATCTTTTCAAATTTCAAGCATGCATTAAGACAATCTGAATTGTCAAATCAAATCATTGATATCTCACATCTCACCCAAATATAAAGCCTTTATCTTTCAATTAGATCAACATATTTCATTATGTGATTTGGAAAAGATGGACAAACTTCCCTAAAGACAAAAACAAACTTCTGTAAAGACAAAGCACCTTCATCAATATAATACCCTCGGCATTCTCTGCAACAATAAGCCTCCTTGAAGTGCGGAAGATGTGACAACTTTGGTTTATGTTTCCGATCTCAGCCTTTAACATCTTGCGTAAAGGCAAGCTATTGTTGCTTGCTTTAGTTTCAATTGTAAATGTGCGTGCTAATGGGTTTTCAAACAAATACCATCATTGATGGCGATTTCTGCAATAGCTTGCTTTAGTTTCAATTGTAAACGTGCGTGCTAATGGGTTTTCAAACAAATACCATCATTGATGGCGATTTCTGTAAGAGGCAATATGCCGAGTCATGACGAAAAAATACTTGAGTTGAGAGAATCGCGAGTCTAGCGTGCTCGAAAATGATGAATGATCGATATAAACGTTAAACTTGCTATTGGAACCCAACCGTATCAGTTGACTGTGGTTAGATCCAAACGCATTAAAAAGATTGAATCTTGATTGGGTGGTGGCTAAAGTTTAGGGTTAAACGATAGAATATAAGCTAGGATTCAGGCTAGTGCGATACGGAGGATTTGATTGATGCTAATCCGAAAATCGTTGGGTAAACTTATGCAATGACGATATCAGCCATTTGAAAATTAATTCCACAGTAATCGATTTCATGCATTATCACATAAGGAGATTTAAGATGGCATCTCGTGATTTAGGAAAAAAGGCCCAACCGTCAACTACAATGATAATTTCGTTACAATATAACAATATTTGAAAAGTTGCTTTCGTGGTATTCTGACACGTTCATCAAACTCCTAAGGGAGACCCGGATATTTTATAACACATCTACCGACTAATCATAAGATTGAAGCGTTCCACATCAATAGTGCTTTCACAGTATATTACAGAAATAGAACCAAGTCAAACTGAGTCGATCAGTAAGCGGTTCCATTGTGAGAAACCGGAGGTCGGCAGTCAATCGGGGTTCGGCGTTTACAAACGCTCGATCCAAAAACAAAACACACCCAGAATTTCCGAATAGTGAAAAGTCTATGGGGCCCATTACTTCGGGGTTCGCAAAGACCCAACGTAAAAACAAAACGAAACTGCAATCGCCGAATTGTGAAACGTGAATAAGTTGTGGGCCCACCAATTTCGGATTTCGGCGTTTGGAAGGTAAGCAGCTCTATTACACAAGCAGGTCGATATCCCCAAAGAGAAATCCCCGAACAGAGTTTACTAACTCAATAAAAAAAAAACTATAAACACAAAGAGAATGCTTTGCCTATGAATACACAATAACAACTTCAATTCAAAAATGTGTTTATCTGATGTATACAATTACAATTCGTTTTTGGTATTTATACAGAAACATGAATTCAAAAATTGCCCTTTCGATCTTCTAAGGGATTTAATAAATGGTGGTGATGGTGTCTTGCTGCCTTCAAAGGTTAAGACGGCCACCACTAACAAATCCACCGATGGTGTATCGATTCTTAAAAGGTCAAGCCACTGATTTACCGTTTGCATAGAGGTGGAGAAATAATTAATACGTGACATACTCCCTTTGAATCATTTCAGAGCAAAACGAACTGAAAATATGTAAAATAAAATTGTTGTAAACAATGCATTACTGCTTGCAGACCCCAATATTTCTTCTATGGATTTTAAACAATTCATTTCCCAAAGGCTTCGTAAATATGTCTGTAAATTGTTCTTTTGATCTGCAGAACTGAACAGAAATTTCATTGCCTTTTACCATCTCACGAATGAAATGATACCTCTTATCAACGTGCTTACTCTGTTTGTGAAAGACATGATTTTTTGACAGTGCAATGGCAGATTTATTGTCACAGACAATTTGAGTTGCATCATTCTGGTCATGCAACAATTCATTCAAGACCCTTCTCATCCACACAGATTGACATGCAGTTGCAACTGTTGCAACATACTATGCCTCAGTAGAAGATAGAGTCACAATGGGTTGTTTCTTTGATGCCCAAGCCACTACTCCAAATCCAAGACTGAACACATACCCAGATGTGTTTTTCCTGTCATAAATGGAACCTGCAAAATCACTATCAGTATATCCAATCAGCTCAAAGTTTAAACTTGATGTGTATCGGATACCAAAGTCAGTTGTTCCAGCAACATATCTCAGAATCCTCTTTCCTACTTGCCAATGAGTACTCTTCAGAGTCTCCATGAATCTTGAAATCAAACTTACAACAAACATTATATCAGGTTTGGTTGTTGTTAAGTACATAAGGCTTCCAACTAGCTTCTTTTAGAGAGTTGGATCAACATA